>JACXGI010001116.1:10984-58586 GCA_016801175.1 Esox masquinongy
TGTGTGTGTGTGTGTGTGTGTGTGTGTGTGTGTGTGTGTGTGTGTGTGTGTGTGTGTGTGTGTGTGTGTGTGTGTGTGTGTGTGTGTGTGTGTGTGTGTGTGTGTGTGTGTGTGTGTGTGTGTGTGTTACGGAGTGTGAGTGATTTAGTTTCATTGTCAGTATTTTAGTCGAGGGTGCCTGAAGCGTTTTACTGCATGCTTAATGGTGTCAATAGAAAATGATTTTTGCAAACCGACGCAAATAACTTTTAGAGCATTACAGGCATTAACTTCAGCACGTCTGATTTTAGTATTGTGTAAGTGCCTATTACAGTGGTGTGTGTGTGGCTTGAAAAAGCTGCATATTGCTGATTAATTATTAACCAGACCAGTGTTCTGGGCAAGACTAATGTGTGGTTTCTTCGATCTGCACTCAGCGCACTCTGCAATATGAACGACTCAGACACATTTATATCTAATAAGGGGGTGTGTGTGGAACTTTGCCTGTGTTTGTTAATATTTATTTTCTTTATTTGAAAGGATAAGCTTTGGCTTCAGCAGCTAATGTTCCTAAGGGTCTTTTATCATAAATCAACTTGTTAGCTATGGTGAGATAGCCTTTGCTGTGTTGACACTTTGCACACATGTTAAATACTTTTCAGTCCACAAATAATACAACAGAGCTCGGATATCAGGATACCTAAGGAAATTCATAACACCTCTGTCACACAGCATGGCTGTCCGAGACTTTTGATTTAATAGAGTTCATGTACTGTATGCTCATTTCACAGCTAGTTTTTAAATGCTGCCCATGTGGCTATCCAACAAGTAGGACCTTTTGTATAGCTCAAAAGTTTGGAATGTTGTCACGGGTGTTGCAAAGCAGAGAATCACTGATTGGCGCCCGTTATGGATCTGTGAGTGGAGGAAGCTACATTGATAGCAGTAACACATTAATGTCGGTTTCACTGAAACAGATGAGTCCCTTTCTAGCTGCTTTACCTTTTTCCTATTCAGGCCTGCAATCTGAAGGCCGTGTATTGTCAGCCTGTGATACACACATACCACAAACACCTATGTTGGCTTGGCTATTTAAATGGGAACACCGAAGTTGACTGTCCTTAAAAAAATCCTACGTTTGCTAATCCTAACCTTAACCTCATTAACTTGTCATATCATTTATGACTTATAACTTAACCTAGCTTAACCTTAATTCTAAGCCTAGCCCCAATTGTAACCTTATCTCTAAACACTTCCCTAAATGTGGCAAGCAAAGACTCCATTAGTCAACTTATTTCTACATGAATCCCAATTTGGGACAATTTTTTGCCCTATTATATATTTAAGTCAGAAACAAACGTGTACAAACACACACACACACACACACACACACACACACACACACACACACACACAGTGTTTGACTTAGTTATATGAATAGAGATATTCAAGTTGAGTCTCCTTAAATATCCTAACAGTCACCCTTATTCGAAACCATTGTACACGTAAGCCCCAAAATGCCTTGTTAGAAGGGAAACTGTCCCCAACATAAATGTTCCTGTTTTAACCAGTTTGGGCATTTGCCCGTCTGCCTTGCCCGTCTGCCTTGCCCGTCTGCCTTGCCCGTCTGCCTGCCTTTCTAAATCTTTCTCCAACATTTTCTTCCTCAAGGGAGTTCCCAGGAAGTTGTGATTAAATGTGCACATCTTTCTTTCCCTCTTTCCCTCTCTCTCTATCCAACAGACACTCTCCTTTCCTCCCCTCTGCTAAGGGGAACACAACTGATACTACGAGAAATTGTTTTTTTCTTCACATTGCCCACCCCAAATAAGGACATCTGATTTGAGAAAGTGTGAGAGAGTCGAGAACCTATTCCCAGTAAATACCAGGCTTGGGTACTCTCACACATTCTCTCACAGTCGCGCAAACATGCAGTCGCACACGCAGTCACATACTCACTTCGTAGAAAGACATGCCGCAAATATGTCTACAGTTTGTGTTTTTCACTCTGAATGACTTCCTGTCTCAGCTTGTTGTGCTCCCGAGAGCCGAAATGTCCCTCCCTCCTTCCCCCTCATCTTACTAAACTCCATCTATTATGCTTCTGAATTCACTTGTGATAAATCCCATGTTATATTCAGTTTAAATTATTCTCTGTTAGTCTGTGAGTGAAAGAGCGAAAAATGAACGATTTCACAGCAACAGAACAACACCGATTTGTAGGTTTTGGTTTGAAGTTAGTATAACATTAGCTATGCACTAAGCGGAAGGTCTCCCAGTTGCACTAGCCAGCTCTTCTTATCAGGGAATTTAACTACCCAAAAAGTTGTTGGTTGATCTTTTATTTTCTTGCAAAGCCATACATAGAAATATTATATCTATAGTCATAAATGTTACTGGATGACAACATCCAAGGTTCTATCTACTTTTTCATTCTTTACTAGTTGTGGCATAGGGATATAAAGAGATCGCAATGTTGGATCTGTACTGCTATGGTGTCTGAACTTACAAGCAGCACCAGGTGCAATGTTGCAATCACCATACATCTCTGTGCTGCAATGGGGGAAAGAACGAGGAAGCTTCTTGTTTCTTATTCCACCACTGCCTGGTGGTCCAGTATTAGGGTTCACAATACTGACACAGCAACACCGTGATTGGATGTGTGAATGTGCTACAGGTCATTTATTGAGTATTGGACATTAGGAAATGATAATGGGAGGGACAAAAGTCTCTGAGTGACAATAGAGCTTTGGACAATAGAGTTTAGTATACGCTAGATACATACCTCCTGGATGTTAACCTGATGCCACCGTAATTCCAATTAAGTGCACTCCTTTTAACCAATGCACTATGGGCTCTGGTCAAAAGTAGGGCATGCTAAAGGGAATATGGTGCCATTTGGGACACTGATATGGTGATAGAACTATTTGAATGTCAAATGCTTGTCCTAGATAGACTTCAAAATGTTCTGGTTGACTGAAAAGCTAAATGGACTCAACGAATGAGGGAGGGAGGGAGGGATAGCGAGCTTCACTGGGATGAGGGAGTGAGTTGGGAAGGAGGGATGGAGAAAAGATGAGTTTGAGTATGATTCACACCACACGGTGTAACACCCCATTACTACTCAGAGGGGTGAGGGAGGGAGAGAGAGAGAGAGAATGGAGGAAGGGAGGGCAAGAGAAAACCTGCTACTGTTTGTATAAGCAAGTCACAGCATTTTGCGAAACATGTCATTACACACATTGGAGGGGGAGAGGAACAGACTCGTTCCCCGTCCCAAATCGATGATTGTGCACTTGTAGAGATCTGATAAGACTTGAGAAATGGTGAAACCTCTACCTTGCCAGTGGGCAAGGTGGGTATATTACCACCTTACCTTACTGATATTCTCTCCAATCACCACAAGGGCGAATGTGTTGATTTGGATTTGGGCCGTGGACTGTAGATCGACTCTAAGGGATAGACTGAAGGAAAGAATGGAGACATTAATGAAGACCAAAGGACCAGTAAAGCCAGAAGGGAAAAGAGAGGTCATAGATCAAACACATCCACATGTGAAGTGAAGCATTCTGGGATTGGCATGTGTACCCTGCGTCTCACCACTCCTTTCTTCTTCCTTCTCATTTGTCTTGTTTTCCTCTCCTCTCCCAGTCTTTTCTTTTTTTTCTTTTTTTGCCGGACAGCGTAAGCGGAGGCAGCCAAGAAGAGTGAATGTCTCTTACTGACTGAGTGACTGACTGACTGCCTGACTGAATGATTACCCCTTGTTAAAAAGCGTAGTGGTTAGTGACATGGACTACCAAACAAGAGGTCCCGCATTTGAGGCTTGTCACAGTCAAAACAAATTATGCATTCGGATACAACCTACAGGAGCTACGTTATAGTAAGCCTAAAATAAAACTGTTTACGGTTATATTGTGACTCTTTTTGGTGGATTTTCAAAGAACGCATCCACGCATGCTTTTTGAGGTAATATAGGCTAGATCAAAACCCCTTGGGCAGTAAAAGAGTAGGGGTTTCCATGATTCTCTCGTCTTTTCACTTGACGAAAAAGTCAGTTATCGTCACCTACATTGATAGTTATCGTATCATTGTCATTCACGAATGAAAGAAAAACCAACGTTGTTGTACCATGAAATGAAATTGCTTCGGCAGTGTAAAGTTCATCTTCAGTCTCACTAGGAATTGCTCAATTCTTATGACTATTCCAAGTAGTAAGTTAGCAGGTACTAGTATGCTTATTACTGGCAAATAAGCTGTTAAAACGGCAAGTGGCAAAAGCCATACATTTCATAGATGCTATTTGTGGTGAGGTACTGTATGAACTGTATGACTTAATACGAAACGTTGGTCAGTTTAACACAATGCTTAATGGTGTCCGGCGAAATATTCAAACTCGGTGTGATGTTAATGCATGACAGAATGATCTAAAGTTGAGACGCTGTACCGACACCTGGCAAATGTATATCTCCATGGCATAGTGGTTAAAGACAGCCTCTCACGTGGGAGACCCAGGTTCGAATCCAGTGAGGGTAAAAATATTCATCACTTCTAATCGCGGGCTGGCTGAAGTAGGATTGCCTGGTTTCTTTTCTGGTTTCTCTCTCTATATTTTTCTCTCTTTCTAACACACATTTTCCTGTCATCTCTCCCTCTGCCTTTCCTCTCCTCTTCCCACCATAGTCCAAAGGTTCTCTACTGCCATCAACCTTTATGTTGCCAATACACACATTCTCTCACACACACACTGGTAATCCCTGTATAATGACAGGTTTATTAGAGGTGATGTGACAACCCATACTTCACTTTCACGTCATCTTTGTTTTTCCTTGTCTGTCTCTGGCCTTCTTTCCATCTCTGTCTATCTGCTTTTTTCTCTGTCTTTCTTTCTGTGTCTGTGTTGTCTTGCCTTTTCTGTCTCTGTCTGTCTGTCTGTCTGTCTGGCCTTTTTATCTGTCTGTCTGTCTGTCTTTGCATGTCTGTCTTTCTCTTTCTGTACCTTTTCTCATATGGGCTGTATTGGCATGGTAAACATTCGTTCATCTATATCTGTATCACTGTAATAATAATAACAAGGTAAGTTCAGCACCACCTGTGTGTCATGTTTTTTACCCAACAGTTTTGAACAGTGCGGGGGGGGGGGTTGTATAAACACACAGACGATCACCAGCGAAGTGTTTAAGCAAATTACGAGAGGCTGTAAACATGTGAGAGGGAATGTGAATTGAAGGAGAAAGAGAGGGTGGGGGTGAAAATAGAGTGAGCAAGAGAGGGACCGGGAGAGACAGGGCTTGAAGAGGAAGTATTTAGCGTATAATGAGACAAGCAAGAAGGGGTGGTTGTTAGGGGATAAACATACGCACACGCGTGCACTGAGCAGTTGAGATGAATCAGTCGGACAGACAATCAGCAAAGTGTTTAAGCAAAACACAGCTGTGTGTGCGTGCGTGCGCGCACGCGGCCGGCCGGCTCATGTTCATAATAACTTGCAGAGCTGTTTAAAGATCAGTCTTCACCTTTTGTGTGTAAGGACTTCACATGGACAGGGTGGCTCCTGATCCCAAATCTGCATTTCTACTCTGAAACATCATATGAACATGTCACAATCATAAAGCATGTAGGGAACTGGGAAAACACATCATCGGAACTGGTCCATTAATAATTTTTTTTGTTTAAAATGTTCCTTCACAAAACATTTTGCTCTGTGTGCACTTTGTGAACACGGGCTACTTTGACGATTCACAGATCTGAAGCCATCCAATTTACCCCACAGTCCTGCAGGCTAGGCATGGGCATGGTTATTTGAATATTCAAAATTAAGTTATTATTCAAATACTTATGTTGCAATACAATATTGAAATCAATCATCCTGAACATGCTGTTTCTATATACATTATCCAATCAATGAATTTTTATATACAATTATATACCTGAGCTGACGTTACGTAAGAACCACACCCACTCCTCTGTGTGTTATGTGGCAGTGCTTTCCTGTGCGCAATCTGTGAATGTTGCCTTAGTGCAGAAATTGTACCTGCCTCATCGTAAAGAAAAACTGAGTTACAACGTAACTCTGAGGTTAAGGAACGGATAGCCTGGTTAAGGAATGTAGGGTTTGAGCATTGCCTGAGGTAGGGAGAAACTCCCATTGTTGATCCGTAGGCAAGAACCATATCCTTGAAGTGGATTTGAGGTTCAACTGGAAGTCAGTGTAGTGTGTAAAGAAATGTTTTCACTAGGTTTGCAGGTCTCTTCTAAAACCTGTTAAACAACTGTATGAAAAGAGATGACCTGGGTTTTGGGGTTTTCCTTGTTCATTGAATGAAGATGAACATTTGTTGGTTTGTAGCCCAGTTGTCTTTAAAGGATAATGGACAATGGACATTGATTGGCCTGGGCAGGGGGGTGACCCTTCCTCTCAGCAGGAATGTTTTAACCGTGTTTATGACTTCTGGTCAGCAAATAACCTGTTGCATTTGTCTGTGAGGGTTGTTTGCTGCATATACAGTTGTGCTCATACGTTTGCATACCCTGGCAGAAACTGTGAAATTTTGGCATTGATTTTGAATATATGAATATATAAATTGTATTTTTTTTAAGGATAGTGATCAAATGAAGCCATTTATTATCACAATTGTTTGTCTCCTTTTTAAATCATAATGATAACAGAAATCACCCAAATGGCCCTGATCAAAAGTTTACATACCCTTGACTGTTTGGCTTTGTTACAGACACACAAGGTGACACACACAGGTGAAAATGGCAATTAAAGGTGAATTTCCCACACCTGTGGCTTTCTAAATTGCGATTAGTGTCTGTGTATAAATAGTCAATGAGTTTGTTAGCTCTCATGTGGATGCAATGAACAGGCTAGTTACTGAGCCATGAGGAGCAGAAAAGAACTGTCTAAAGACCTGCGTAACAAGGTAATGGAACTTTATAAAGATGTAAAAGGATGTAAAAAGATATCCAAAGCCTTGCAAATGCCAGTCGGTACTGTTAAATCACTTATTAAGAAGTGGAAAATTCAGGTATCTCTTGATACCAAGCCAAGGTCAGGTAGACCAAGAAAGATTTCAGCCAAAACTGCCAGAAGAATTGTTCAGGATACAAAGAAAAACCTGAAGATAACCGCAGGAGAAATACAGGCTGCTCTGGAAAAAGATGCACAATACGACGATACTTAAACAAAAATGAGCTGCATGGTCGAGTTGCCCGAAAGACGCCTTTACTGTGCCAATGCCACAAAAAAGTGTGACAACATGCCTGACAACACCTTGACACGCCTCACAGCTTGTGGCACACTAATTTGGAGTGACGAGACCAAAATAGAGCTTTATGGTCACAACCATAAGCGCTATGTTTGGGGAGGGGTCAACAAGGCCTATAGTGAACAGAATACCATCCCCACTGTGAAGCATTGTGGTGGCTCACTGATGTTTTGGGGGTGTGTGAGCTCTAAAGGCACAGGGAATCTTGTGAAAATTGATGGCAAGATGAATGCAGCATGTTATCAGAGAATACTGGCAGACAATTTGCATTCTTCTGCACGAAAGCTGTGCATGGGACGCTTTTGGACTTTCTAGCACGACAATGATCCTAAGCACAAGGCCAAGTTGACCCTCCAGTGGTTACAACAGTAAAAGGTGAAGGTTCTGGTGTGGCCATCACATTCTCCTGACCTTAATATCATCAAACCACTCTGGGGAGATCTCAAACGTGCAGTTCATGCGAGACGACCAAAGACTTTGCATGACCTGGAGGCATTTTGCCAAGACGAATGGGCAGCTATACCACCTGCAAGAATTCAGCGCCTCACAGACAACTATTACAAAAGACTGCATGCTGTCATTGATGCTAAAGGGGGCAATACATATTATTAAGAACTAAGGGTATGCAGTCTTTTGAACAGGGGTCAGTTCATTTTTTTCTTTGTTGCCATGTTTTGTTTTATGATTGTTCCATTCTGTTATGACCTACAGTTTAATGTGAATCCCATAAGATATAAAAAATGTGTTTTGCCTGCTCACTCATGTTTTCTTTACAAATGGTACATATTACCAATTCTCCAAGGGTATGCAAACTTTTGAGTACAACTGTATGCTGAATTAATAAAGGTAAATTTTTTGCATTCAGACTTCTGTTGTTCTTCTTTGGTTATTTCCACAACACTAGCTATCACCAGCTAAATATAGCTGATGTTACCAGATATTACAGATAAGTTTGTACTTTTCCAAGAAAAGGGAGGATGAACAAGTTAAAAAAAGCTGTTAGTTCTGAGACTAGCTATTCCTATTACAACCATGCTCATTAGCACCAATACAATGTTTGTGCACTGAAGCCTGCCTGAGTAGATCTTTGAATGCTTCTGGAAGTTTCTTTTTTTTGTTCGCATGCTGGGTGATTTTAGTTTTAGCTTAAACTGCCACTGTTAGCTAAAACATCAGGTATCTACAGTTCAGTGAGAGCCAAGCTAGCAAGTGTTACCACAGAAGGGGACATTCTCACAGACACAGCTGTTGCTGTTGGTTCTGTTACCACATTAACCCCCTGCCCTAAAAATGGCTGCTAAAACTGTTCTCTCCTGTCATATTTCTTCTTTAAAGGAAAGGTTTGCTATTTTTGATCCTGACTGTGGAGACATTATCTTTTGGAATTAATACAGTTTTGAGAGTTTACGATTCTTAAAAAAATGAAGCCTCTCCCGGCTACAATGAAAGTGAACGGGGCAACGGATATAGCATGCGAAATTATATGATGCATGCGGTTTTCCAAAATGGGAAGGCCGCTGTGTATTGATATAGGTCTCCATATGTTCTTCTGAAAGAATTGTGCCAAAAACATCATAAGCTCTCAAAACTGTATTAATTCCAAAAATAATGTCTCCACAGTCCAGGATTAGGCTAGATAATCTGAAAAAAGGCCCCAGGATCAAAAATAGCAAACCTTTCCCTTAAGTCAGGTCTCAGAATTGTGGCAAAATTTAGCGAAATACAAGGTATGAATGCAATATTTAAAACATTACACTGTGTCATTTATTGGCGGGGACACGGCAAACTAAAGCTAAAAAAATTGCATCATTGTCCAAATAGTACAATATATTGATAAAGAAAGTACCACACCATGGATGTATATCAATATTTTTTCATACCTAGATGCTGGGTCGCTTGGGTGTTTTGTTTATCCAGCATTTTTGTTCAGTTGCCCGCAGCCCTGTTCTGTGACCTTGCAGTGAGTTACATTTAGCCCTATGCTAAACTAAGCAGGTGGCCTTGAGTATTCCTTGTATCAACTTCTTCATTTAACCTATTAAGATAAGAATAATCGATAAGTGTCATTTTTTTGTATACAGTAGGTCAACTTTGCCACTAGTGTGTGATTTAAAAAAAAAAATGTAGCCTCCAAATTCAAGATTAACCTTGTTTTCCTTTACTTGGTCAGTTTCAAGTGTGTTTTGTAAATATTGCATCATCATTGCATTCATCTGTGCAGAGCCTGTGATTTGGTGGTAACTCTCCCAGCTTAGACACAGCCTTTTTTAAACACTTCAGTCTGTTTCCCAGCTATCTGTATCTACTGTCTTTTCACAACCATGAAAATGTCCCCAAAAAATCCTAATCTTCTCATTTAAATAATGAAAAAAATACAACCTTTTTTTTCATCTCTCAATAAAAAAAGAATTTGTGCTTCAGGGGAGACTTCAATTCACAGTAACTGCATTCAAGAAATTCACAGTGACGCGCTGTAGCGATGTGTTACTACATGAAGCAAATAACCGTTCTTTGAGTTCATAAGGCCCAAACCTTTGTCAAGGTTGTGTCAAAGAAGTGTTTGGTCATGTCCAAGTCTGTCAACATTTGAGTTTGGCTGTTGAGAAATTACCAGTGTGTCACAGACAGTTGAGCTGGTGTGGTTAGCTGCGGCTGAATTTGGCCAGGTTACACCTGTTTAGAATGTAACATTCTTTGTGGTGCAATGATTTTGGTGACTTCAATTGGCTGATTCTTAAAATTAACCTTGAACTCCAACATTGTTATATGTTTTCAAGTATGGACCTTATGGTTTCATAGTCCATTGTTGCTGGGGGATGAACGTGTCTGTGTGTGTCTGTGTGTGTCTGTGTGTGTCTGTGTGTGTCTGTGTGTGTCTGTATCTGTATCTGTGTGTGCTTGTTGTTGTGCCAAGCCAAGAAAATGCGATTTCTGAATCATTTTAGGTGGAAGATGTTGTTTTATTGTGCTTCTGCTGTTGTTGGCTTTGATTGTAGTTCTTCTGCTCTGTAAGAATGTTGGTTGCTGTGACCAGAAGTCCTCACAAAATAGCAACACATGAAAAATCTGTTGAAGGCAGGGCATTTAGTCGGTTGTTGGTTATAAAAATGATAGTTTAAACTTGGGGTTAAGGTCAGAATTAGGGTTAGGGGTAAGTTTTTAAGCAAGGTTTATAATTAGGGTTCGATTTTAGGGGTTAGGTGTAAAATGCCCCAGCAAGTGAGGGCCCAGTGGGTCTTTAATTAATAGGTCAGTGATTAACTGTTGGTAGTTCGCAACCCATTTATGAGTTGGTCCCAAAACAATGTACAAGGTACATGCAGTGTTCATGTGTTCCCGCGAAACTGTCATAAACACACAAACCATTTTAATGATTGTAATTTAATAGCACAACAGCAGTACCTTCTGTACAGAACATGGAAAAGCATGTTTGTAAAAAGCAAAGAAAAGAGTAGCTCGTAACATGCTCAGATTGTTTTTTACAGTAACCCTCATGGCCAAAAGTTTGAGACTCTTGCATTAGGAGGGAAAATTAGATTTACCTGTTGTGGCTTGTGTCTAAGGCTGTCTCCATTATTACATAATTGCCTGATCGCGATTATTTGAGCCAGAACGCAATTATTTTATAGACAACGATCTTTTAACAATCTTTTTGCACAATATTTTGACTCCAAAATCATATGTTTCCAATCTGAATGAGGGTTTTTTAGGCCAATGTTAGAAACGTCTCAACAAATACTGCGTAATATCTGTTTCCATTGGATGTCTAGCCCATGGGTGCAGAAGAGCGTTTGACAGCTCTGCGGAATGGTATGGGCACAGATCATTTACAGAAACTTGTTTTCTTCTTAATTTCATTATGTTTAAACCTAGTTTATAATTGTTTTGCTATGCACAGTAATGTAATTTCACAACACTATTATTTAATAGACAAACACGTTTCAGTTGCTTGTCTGTTGCAACTCTGATCGACAAAAGAAAAAAACACTCAAGCGTGTGTAAAATATTTTTACTAATATTGTACTAATATTAGTAAAAATAATTCGACTTAGCGGCAACTTTTTTTAATAGGCAAGTTTCCAGACCTCCAAGGAGGCCAGACGAGATTGGAGGTGTGGCCTCACGAGACTAGGGGTGGCATATCCTTGGAGGGTCGCACAGACCTCCATGTGCTAGACAACGGTACCCTGACTGCTGTTAGGTACCGGTATGAAATCATCAGACCCATCGTTAGACCTTACGCTGATGCAGTGTGCCTTGGGTTCCTCTTGGTGCAGGACAATGCCCGGCCTCATGTGGCCAGGTTGTGTAGGCAGTTCCTGGATGATGGAGGCATTGATGCCATTGACTGACCCTCATGTTCCCCAGACCTGAATCCAATTGAGAACCTCTGAGACGTTACAGTTGTGCTCAAAAGTTTGCATACCCTTGGAGAATTGGTAATATGTACCATTTGTAAAGAAAACATGAGTGAGCAGGCAAAACACATTTTTTATATCTTATGGGATTCACATTAAACTGTAGGTCATAACAGAATGGAACAATCATAAAACAAAACATGGCAACAAAGAAAAAAATGAACTGACCCCTGTTCAAAAGACTGCATACCCTTAGTTCTTAATAATATGTATTGCCCCCTTTAGCATCAATGACAGCATGCAGTCTTTTGTAATAGTTGTCTGTAAGGCCCTGAATTCTTGCAGGTGGTATAGCTGCCCATTTGTCTTGGCAAAGTGCCTCCAGGTCATGCAAAGTCTTTGATCATCTTGCATGAACCGCACGTTTGAGATCTCCCCAGAGTGGCTTGATGATATTAAGGTCAGGAGACTGTGATGGCCACTCTAGAACCTTCACCTTTTTCTGCTGTAACCACTGGAGGGTCAACTTGGCCTTGTGCTTAGGGTCATTATTGTGCTGGAAAGTCCAAGAGCGTCCCATGTGCAGCTTTCGTGCAGAAGAATGCAAATTGTCTGCCAGTACTTTCTGATAACATGCTGCATTCATCTTGCCATCAATTTTCACAAGATTCCCCGTGCTTTTAGAGCTCACACACCCCCAAAACATCAGTGAGCCACCACCATGCTTCACAGTGGAGATGGTATTCTGTTCATTATAGGCCTTATTGACCCCTCTCCAAACATAGAGCTTATTGTGACCATAAAGCTCTATTTAGGTCTCGTCACTCCAAATTACAGTGTGCCAGAGACTGTGAGGGTGTTGTTGGGCATATTGTAACCCGGGCTTTTTTGTGACATTGGCGCAGTAAAGGCTTCTTTCGGGCAACTCAACCATGCAGCTCATTTTTGTTCGTATTGTCTCCTTTTTTATTGTCGTATTGTGCTCCTTGAAACAACCACACTATCTTTTTCTAGAGCAGCCTGTATTTCTCCTGAGGTTACCTGTGGGTTTTTCTTTGCATCTCAAACAATTCTTCTGGCAGTTTTGGCTGAAATCTTTCTTGGTCTACCTGACCTTGGCTTGGTATCAAGAGATCCCTGGATTTTCCACTTCTTCATAAGTGATTGAACAGTACTGACTGGCATTTGAAAGGCTTTGGATATCTTTTTATATCCTTTTCCATCTTTATAAAGTTCCATTACCTTGTTACGCTGGTCTTTTGACAGTTCTTTTCTGCTCCCCATGGCTCAGCATCTAGCCTGCTCAGTGCATCCATGTGAGAGCTAACAAACTCATTGACTATTTATACACAGACACTAATTGCAATTTAGAAAGCCACGTTTATTTTAGAAATTAACCTTTAATTGCCATTTTCACCTTTGTGTGTCACCTTGTGTGTCTGTAGCAAGGCCAAACATTCAAGGGTATGTAAACTTTTGGTCAGGGCAATTTGGGTGATTTCTGTTATCATTATGATTTAAAAAGGAGACAAACAACTATGTGATAATAAATGGCTTCATATGATCACTATCCTTAAGTGATCAAAATCCAGTTTGTTTGCATGATCAATCATATTTTCAAAATCAATGCCAAAATGTCACAATTTCTGCCAGGGTATGCAAACATATGAGCACAACTGTATGTGTTGGTGCATACAACGCTGCCAAGTAGCGCTACAGACTGTCCAGGAGCTCACTTATGCCCTGATCCAGATCTGGGAGGAGATCCCGGAGGACACCATCCACCGTCTCATCAGGAGCATGCCCAGACATTGTCAGGAGTGCATACAGGCAGGTGGGGGCCATACACACTACTGAGTCACATTATGAGTAGTGTGTATGGCGTATTCACGTAAGTTTGAACAGCCTGTGATTTCAATTGTTTACTTTGATTTTCGGTGTGACTTTGAATCCAGCCCTCAATTGGTTGGTGTTTTTGGTTTCCATTGACTGTTGTTACGTCATTTTTTTCCCAACGAAATATACAATGTACAGTACCGATCTTTAATATATTTTGTTAATCGAGTCCTGATGCATGATTTAAGTGTCCTCTTAATTTTTTTTTTAAGTGTCCTCTTAATTTTTTTTAATTTCAGTTTTAAATTTTACGGAGCCCTAGGCCTTCTGGGGCCATAGCCGGCTGCCTATCTTGCCTAATGGTAGGGACTGCCACTGGATAGTAATAGATGTTGTCCCATTTCATATTAAAAATTGAAACATGGTTTGCTACCTATGGAAGGCTATTTCAAATAACTAGGCTATTGTATTTGCAGCAGAGCGAGAGGTGAAACATCAACATGCGCAGCAAAATGTTATTGTCATTGCTTTGCGGTTGTATTTTGTGAACAGCAATCGTTAACAACATTGATTTAGTGGTAGTTCCAAAGCTGAACACAACTGCTCCGCTCTGGGTGCATTTTGGTTTTAAGCAAAATTGAAAGAGGTGAGCCCAATAATTTGGAGGCAAATTGCCAGATTTGCTCCAGGAAGGTGGCGCTCAAAAGCGCAAACACCGCAAATCTGAAGAATCTTCTCTGGATCCACCATGTGTATTTTTACAATATTATTAGGCTTACACTACTGTATAATAGTGGCACTATAACATTAAGAATATAGACAATTCAATTGTTAATCGCAATTATTTGTGC
This sequence comes from Esox masquinongy, assembly GCA_016801175.1. Classification (NCBI taxonomy): domain Eukaryota; kingdom Metazoa; phylum Chordata; class Actinopteri; order Esociformes; family Esocidae; genus Esox; species Esox masquinongy. Next base: position 25,280 of record JACXGI010001116.1, read on the forward strand.
AATAATTAATTGTCAACTAAAATGTCTTAATCGTGACAGCCCTACTTGTCTGTTATGGTTATGCTTTTGTCAGCTTGTGTTTTTTCTGGTCTAAGGCACACACAAATCAGGATAGCCCCATATGTATTATCTAGAGTTTCTTGCTTGCAGGCTTGCCAGGAATTTGCAGCATTAGTTGAAGTCAAGAACGTATTATGAAGAAAGCCTGTAATTTAAAGAATAGTTGTGACTATTAAGATATGTTCATCCAATCTATGCAATACATTCTCACACAGAAAATCTGAAGCTGTTATTTTACTATTAATAAAACATTGTAGTTATTATCAGTTAGGTAATCAAATCGTTTTTCTTTTCATACAATCATCGGAAACTAAGTCAATGTTTTTGATGCCAGTGAAATGTCATATGATTTAGAAAATTGAACATAGCTGACAGGAAATAAACTGTCTTCATATCTTTTTTTGGAGGATTATCTCCTTATCTCCTTATTATATATCATAAACAGAAGAAAAACATTATCATCTGGACCTCTAAACATTTTTTCATTGCAACCCTCTAATCATGGATATACAGCTCCGGAAAAAATTGAGACCACTGCACCTTTTTCTTTCCTTTCCAAAAAGCTGAAAAGGAAAATTTGGAATGAGGAACAGAGGCATTCAATTTGCAGTGGTTTCTTAATTTTAACCCTTCTGTTCCTCACTCAAAACCTTCCTTTTCAACTTTTTTGGAAAGGAAAGAAAAGGGTGTAGTGGTCTCTTAATTTTTTCCGGAGCTGTTTTTTAGACTTGGGGCACCAAGAGGGTACAGTTAATGATGAGGTATAACAGAAAACCAGCAGGCTCCGGACCTCGATTTGAATACCTCTGTATCTAGTAGGACATCCAAAAAAAACCTGTCATAGGTCAACGCTTACCAAATGAGGGGGTTCCGATAGGTGTTCAATTGGGTTGAGATCTGGTGACTGCGAAGGCTGTAGGATCTGATTCGTAAGATTTTCTTACTCATTGAACCATTCAGTGACCCCTCGTGCCCTGTGGATGGGGGCATTATCATCTTCGAAGAGACCACTCCCAATAAAATAGAAATGTTTAACCAAAGGATGAATGTGATCACTCAGAATAACTTGTATTGATTTGCAGTGACCCTTCCCTCTAAGGGGACAAGTGGACCCAAACCATGCTAGGAATATGCCCTTGACAGCATAACAGCCTCCGGACCCCCTCACTGTAGAGGTCAATCAATCAGGCCTGTAACCGTTCTCTTGGTGTACATCACACATGCCTCTCCCACAGGTTGAGAATACAGTGATGGATGACTCATCTGACCATACCACTTTTTTTCGACATTTCTGTAGACCAATGCCTATGATATTTCGCCAATGAACTCTGGAATGTGCATTTGTCTTTGTAATAAGGGTTTATTGAACTGCAACCCTACTATAATTTCACTGCATTGACATTTTCAGTCAATTTTTTTCCTTATATATCGCATTAATGCACGAGCATCACGGTCATCGAATATGCGCTTTCGACCACAATGTTCGACCCTATTTACTGATGTCTTTCCCATTAATGTAAATGCAGATGTAACTTTCATCACTGCTCCGATTAAAACACTAGACAGCTGAGCAGTCCATTTGATGGAAGCTCCAGTTATCCGTGCCCTAATAATGAACTTTCATTTTGCCATCTTGATCCAAAGTTGAGAACAACTGGGCCTGCTCAACATTTATATACATGCCACAGAGCATGATAGGATATTAATTGCTTTATTGTCTGCATCATATTGTCTGCAACATTTCAAATGAATCTGCATTCGTTGTTTCTTTCCACTCTTTTATTCTGATTTTCCGTATTAATTTGTCTCCCATCTAAATAACCTAGCTCTAATACAAAATAATTTGGATGAGATTTGATGACATCCGAAATTAATCAAACAGACTTGAGCCAAAGTACAAGCGCATTTGAGCTGGAATGGAGTGTGCGTAATTGCGTTAGAGCTCAAAGCAGTTTAAATTGCGTTAGAATGCAAAGCAGCTTAAAAGTCGCTCCGATCCTTACGCTTGTCCATTTATCCTGCTTCTAACACATCAACTTTGAGGACAGAATGTTCACTTGCTGCCTAATATATCCCTGACAGGTGCCATGATAACGAGATTGTCCGTGTTATTCACTTCACCTGTCAGTGGTCATAATGTAATGGCTGATCGGTGTACATTATACTTGTACATTTTCTGCCCTCTTCTTGCACTTCTTAGATGCTAACTGCATTTCGTTGTACTGTACTTGTACTTGTTCAGTGACAATGAAGTTGGATCTTATCTTGAAATGATTTGCTTCATCACTCTTCCATCTTTTGACATGGGATACAACTTGCTGTTGAAATGTTGATTGCTTCTTAGCCTACTTCAAAAACAATTGCTAGCCTAAAGATTTTGTTTTAAAATGTACCAAGCAAATATGGAGAAGGCGAGGAAAGATTTTTTTTAGAGGTGTGGAAAACTGATCATTGTGCGCCTGTGAATACTCTTTTGAACTTACCGTATGGGTAGCCTACTCTGGATAGGCATTGACTGTTAAAAAATGGTTTTTAATTTGTTTTATAATGGATATCATCTCATCAGTCCATTCTATATTTTCATCTGTTACACTTTAGAATGACTTATGGCACTATAGCTGTTTTAATCAAATATTTCAATGATGAATAGACCTGTTCCTCTACTGACTCACATCTTTTTATCAACAAGTCGCTCTGCATAACAGTGTCTCCTCCTTAAATGTACAGTATGTAAGTCATGGACGTCTAAAATATATGAACCATTGTGACATGTAATTTTGCTGGGGAGTTGTCAGAACAGTTTGTTGCAACAATTATAGACTCTGGACACAGCCCACATGCATTCATTAATTACTACAATTTGTACTCTTAAAACCAGGCACAGCCAGAAGGGAACTGGCCAGTCCCCAGAGCCTGGTTCCTTTCCAGGTTTCTTCCTAAGTTTTGGCACCTTTTAGGGAGTTTTTCCTAGCCACTGTGCATCAACCCTATTGTTGCTTGCTGCTTGTGGTTTCAGGCTGGGTGTTTTGTAAAAGCCCTTTGTGACACCTGCTGATGTAAAAAGGGCTTTATAAAATAAATTTAATTGATTGACAATAATTACAAAGGATAGCTAAAATGTAAAACCTGTGAGCAATGTTTGCAATACCGTTTTTTCAGCTCCATGAAAAAAAATGGAATTGCAGGAAATATTCCTAATAGCTCCTTGACTCACTGTGTAAATTTTCAAGTTATTTCCTTAAACATTAACAAGATAGGCAAGGGCCTCTAATTCTGTGGGGTCACTGGTTGATGTCGCCTATTGCGATGCACCCTGACACGCCCTTGACCACGCCCACCGCCTAAGCTCCTCTCTTTGAGAACCCCTGGTCATTTGCAATCGCTGAGCCCACTTTTGCTTTCTGTCTTTGAATAAATTTCCTTACTGTTCTTTTGGTAAGCCCATGGTTTTGATGATATTCCTGATATATCTTTTCCGATTCATTAACACCTTTGGTCATCATGTTGACCAGCACAAATATATAACTCCGAAGGCAAACACAATGCCTAGAAATAAGACTTGATATCGACTGCTCTCTTATGTCTAAAAGCAATGTGACAAAACACAACTAACCCAAACACCTGCTAAGCCAATTGTCCAATTACTTTTGGTGACTTGAAATGGGGGGACTATCTATAAAAATTCTTTTGTAAATAGTAATACATATATGTACACCAATACCCTCAAACAAAAGCTAAGGCATTCATTGTGGCCTACTGAAAATAATGAAAAAGGAGAACAAAAGAGAAATTGAATAAAGAAATAAGAAGAGGATGGGAGGAAAAAGCACATCAAAGGCGGTCATTCAAAACGAAACTGAGACTGGAGCAGGGGATTGAAAGAAGTGTGGTAGAAGGACACCTATCTCTCTTTCTTTAATGTCGTTTTTCAACAATGGGCTATTCTTTAAATCTCCAACAAAGTCAGAGACAAAGTTTTAAGGCTAGTTTTGCATTTGAATCTGATCATTAAATCCCCAGTGCCTTTAAAAAAAAGACATTTATAAATAATGGCTGTCTAATAAATCATTGTGTGTGCTTAAATAAAGGCATGCATATAAACTGTATATTATTTTATCAATTTGGTGCAGGTTGAACCATTTCCTTAATGGTGAAACTGACATGTCCATTTGCAAGAACAAAGAATCTGCTGCAAAGAACAATGTTTTCCTCCATCTGACATAATGCATGATAGAACAGTAAAATACAGTAGAATGTACGGCAGCAATAACAACAACAAAAACATTATTCCTACCTGTTCTTTTGTGAACCCAACAAGAACAATATTCTCTTTTATATATTTATAATAAAATAAATATACAATTTTTCTTTTGTCATCTACATCTGTCTACATTCAACTCTACAGTAAATGTCATTGTTTGTATGTCTGTCCTTTTGTCACTGGAATATTAAAAAAGTGACTACTGAATGATATATTGTTAAAACAAGATTTTTGCTAATTTCTCCTTTCCTCTGGCAGCCTGCCATGGAACCTAAAATTAAGGTAGGGTGATTCTATCAAATAAAAAATAGACATAAATCACAGAACCTGCTCTCTGCATCGTCTAATGCGGTGTACTGTAAGATGAAGTTGTTCCTAAATGCTGATCATGGTTCAGCTTTTTCCCCTCTAAATGGCCTGCAAAGACTGCATGATTGTAGCCAACTTATGTCACGGTTGTGGACAAACTCTTTGGTGGAAAACTTGACGGATGACATCTTGGCTAAAAGACGATCCCGGTGTCTGACCAATTGAAACCTGGCTGGCAATGACGCCATTAAGCTTTTTGAATTTTGTGTCTTAAAAGAATATTGAGGATTATTATGATAATGATTAGGTGCATTTTCCCATATCTCACGCTTCCTGAAAAACCCATGGAATCAAATCCAGGGGTTCATCATTATTGATGGCAATCTAGTAATTGCTAGGTGACGTTAAACATCAGCTGACTTAGCCTTGCATGGCAAATTGATGTCACAACACCTCAAACATATCTGGCCAGGTTGATATCAAGATGTCAGTTTTGTCTGTAAGCACAGTGTAACATGATAATCATAAGCTGAATCCCACATTGAATTTAGGAAGGCCTTAACGGTTAAGGTTGGGAAACAAAGCTGATCCTAGTTTTGTACCCAAGGAAACTTCACATCAAAGTGCGTAAAGAACAATTATCACTGTTACCATTAGACTAGAGAAGATTCTGTCAAACATGTTCAAGATTTCTTTTCTTTATCCTTCTCATAGCCAGCATTGGAACTAAGATTAAAGGTATGAGGCATGTGTCCGATTCCTCTTGAACACCTGCATTAGCTCCCTAGCCAATGCCTGAGCAAAATTCTTTTGTCAAATATGTTCTTGCAGGAGACCTGTGTTCTATCCTCGGTTTTATCCTCCGCACATTTTTGTCTTGTGCGCTGTCAATGTTGCTGTATTAATATTCTTATGTGTGTGTTTGTGTAGGAGCCCAACAGTGGCCATCCCACCCTGATTACGTTGAGGGTAGACCCAGATGGATTCTTTCTTTATTGGACGGGTGGGGCCAACATGGTAAGTCTGTTCCTTTCTTTCTCTTTACTCAATAGAATCTATCCTATCTATCCATCCATCTTGCTACTACTTTCAGGTAATGATGTTTGAAGCTTGAAAAAGTAACATGTTAACTTTTAAGTGGAAGTGAAGTCCTCTTAATCACTATCTCTGTCTCTCAGACACACACACACACACACACACACACGCTGTCCATTCCTGATTCTGTTGTTGTCCTGCTTTCCTTGATTCATTAGTACAGACAGCTGGTGTGCGCTCCAACTGGTCTTCTATTTTCTAGTCCACTATGATTCACCAGCCCCCTGTATGTAAAGTAGTGCAATATAAACGCACTACTGTGCTGCTTGGGATTCAGCCTCATCCAGTCGGTCATGTGAAGGCGGGCCTCATGGATCAAATCAAATTTCAGGCCCCAAATTAAATAAACTCTTTCTTCGTTCACCTCTCCCTCTATCAATCTCCCCCCTCTCCCCCTTTTTCTTCAGGTCTACCCACCACCTTTCTCTCTTTCCGTTTCTCCCTGTTTTCACGTATTCCTTTTTGCTTTCTTTCAAGGTCTTTTAGTTGTCTATCTTGCTGTCTCAGTCTGTCTCTACCTTTGTCTCTCTCTCTCATTTCTTTCTGTTATATATTTACTTGAATGGTATGTATGGAATGGCCTGTTGAATACTCAGAAGTTAAGAATGTGCGTGTGCGCGTGCGCGGACATGAGTTCCAATTGCATTTGGTGTGTGTGTTCTCTAGTAGGACATTAGAGTAGGCCAACTCAAGCCCCAGGGCTGTCGTTGACACTGTTCAGTGATGGTGGTAGAATGCCCCAGGGAAGGGTAAATGAAAGCTGCTTCCTAAATAGCGCCTGTTCCTCAGTTAGTACACTCCTTTTGACCAGGGCCATAGGTAAATTAAGTTGTTGTGCCCCAAATGGTGCCCTATTCTCCTGTGCAGTGCATGCCTTTTGAAATTAGTGAACTTCACACAGAAAAGTGTTCCATTTGGGATAAAGTCTAATCAGACTTGTTTGGATGGACCGCTATGAGTGGAATATGCTATTATTAAAATAAATTAATTATTTCTACTATTATATCTAGATGACGTGGCTATAATTGTTGCGCCCATTAATAGTTGTGAGTTTTACAGACATCTAGTTTTGTGTAGAGAAAGGTCAAAAGACCTTTCTCTCACCTTCTGTTCTTCTGTCTTCACCCTAAAATGTTCCCAGTCAGTCACCCCCCCACTGTTATCATTGAAAGCTCCTCCACCCTCTATTCTTCTTTTAATTTGTCCCTCTTTTCTTCTCTTCCTTTCTTTCCATGGAGGTAAAGGTTGAGTTAGGTGTTTATATATAAGAGGAAATGTCAGGACCCACATTCTTCTTTAGGAGTTGTTGTTCTCCTCCCTCCACTGTCTCATTGCATTATCCCTCTAGCATTCTTTTGTTTTTAAATAGCTTTGTTGGCATGGGAAGTACAGTGCAAACGTGGAGAGCAGTAACAAATCAATGAGGATGTAGTTACATTGTTAGTGGTGAATTAGTCTCTTTTCTTTTTTTAATAAATAGTAGGGGTGAGAACAATTAGTTGAATTGTCGACATTTTGACAAGGATGGCATTTAATCGAATTTTTGAAAGTTACAAAAAAATTCTGTACTACTGATTGGCTCACTTGGCAGCTGTAATGACAGGTTATTTCTTTTTGACTAAACAAATCTAGCTGACGGCCAAGTACAGGAAATTATCACAGCTAGCGAAAGCATACCTGTGCATCTCAACAACATCTGTACTGGTTAAAAGGGTTTCCTTAGCTGCAGGCCAGATAGTCAACAGACTACGTGAGCCTACTCATCTACTCCTGGAGCACGTGGACATGCTAATTTTTCTAAACAAGAATAAATTATCATAATCATATGGACATTGCCTAATGATTCTTCACATTTTTGTTAAGATCTTGCATCTATGGATGCGCTAGCCAGCTTTTGTTTGTTTTTTGTTCATTAATTTTATATAATTTTTTCCTATTAAGCTTCCTTCCAAGGATATTTTTTATTCACTGGAACGCATCGGTAGGTTTGATTTAATTTAATGCAGACTGTAACGTAACTCAGTTAGTCTATACAGCTCAGGAAAAAATTAAGAGACCACTGCAAAATGATCAGTTTCTCTGGTTTTACTATTCATAGGTATGTGTTTGAGTAAAATGAACAGTTTTGTTTTATTCTATAAACTACTGACAACATTACTCCCAAGTTGCAAATAAAAATATTGTCATTTAGAGTATTTATTTGTAGAAAATAACAACTGGTCAAAAGAACCAAAAAAATATGCTTTGTTTTCGGACCTCAAATAATGCATAGAAAACAAATTCATATTAATTTTTCAACAACAAAATACTAATGTTTTAATTTAGGAAGAGTTCAGAAATCAATATATGGTGGAATAACCCTCATTTTTAATCACAGCTTTCATGCGTCTTGGCATGCTCTCCACCAGTCTGTCATTCTGTTGGGTGATTTTATGTCACTCCTGGCACAAAAATTCAAGTAGCTTGGCTTTGTTTGATGGCTTGTGACCATCCATCTTCCTCTTGATCAAATTCCAGAGGTTTTCAATGGGGTTCAGGTCAGGAGATTGGGCTGGTCATGACAGGGTCTTGATCTGGTGGTCTTCCATCCACACCTTGATTGACCTGGCTGTGTGGCATGGAGAATTGTCCTGCTGGAAAAAAACATTCTCAGAGTTGGGGAACATTGTCAGAGCAGAAGGAAGCAGGTGTTCTTCCAGGATAACCTTGTACTTGGCTTGATTCATGCGTCCTTCACAAAGACCAATCTGCCCGATTCCAGCCTTGCTGAAGCACCCCCAGATCATCACTGATCTTCCACCAATTTTCACAGTTGGGTGCGAGACACTGGCTTGTAGGCCTCTCCAGGTCTCCGTCTAACCATTAGACGACCAGGTGTTGAGCAAAGCTGAAAATTTGACTTGTCAGAGAAGATGACCTTACTCCATTCCTCTATGGTCCAGTCCTTATGGTCTTTTGCGAACTTCCGCCTGGCTCTTCTTTGCTTCTCATTGATGAAGGGCTTTTTTCTAGCTTTGCACAACTTCAGCCTTGCTCCTAGGAGCCTGTTTTGAACTGTCCTTGCCATTCTTTTTGTAGGTCACTTGATGTCATCCTACGGTTGTTGAGTGACATTCGAATGAGTTGACGGTCATCTCAATAAGTGGACAGTCGTTTTCGCCCTCTGCCAGTCTGTAGCTTTGTTGTCCCCAGTGTCTGTTGCTTGGCCTTGTTCTTATGAACCGCCGTTTTTGAAGTTTTCAGAATGGAAGCAACCTGAAGCTCACTGTATCCCTCTGCCAGTAAAACCAGAATTTAACTCTTCTTTTCCTCACTCAAAGCTTTTCTTTTCAACTCTTTTGTCATGCTGAATAGTTATTTTTTTATTCAAATTACCTTTGAGGTACTACTTGCACTGTTTTTGCCATCCAGCTGGTCTTATTGCAAGAGGATAGTGATGACCACAGCAGTGGTTTTTATACTTTTCCTTGTTAAATTAGATTTGGTTCAGGTAATCACCTAATCAGTACCTCATTAAGTAAAATGAGTTGTGCCTGTGTTGGAATTTAACAAACACTGGAATGAAATGGCTGCCATACATGTAGAGATGCTGATTTAAGAAAAATTAGGAGTGGTCTCTTAATTTTTTCCAGAGCTGTATATAAAGTATAGTTTCGTTTGGAAAGTATAGTTTTAAGGGACTGAATATAAAATGAAATAGCTGGCTAGATGTTCTAATACGATTTGTATTTTGTTGTTATGGCCAGAAAACATTGACACAACAAAGACTTTAGCTAATGTAAGGCAATTCATACATATCTCTGCTCTAATTCATGGGAGACAATGCACGTTTTTTGACAACATTTATAGTTCATTTGCAATTGTAATTAATGGAAACGCTTGTAACAATAATTTGAAATAAATGACTTGTAATAATATACTAACGACTTGACAGTATACTAACCTAATGCCTATGCATTAGGTTATTTATTTGCTGCTGTTACGGCATTTCTGAATCTGAATGTCTCCCGAGTAAAAGTATATCTAGCCTAATGGTTTATACTAAAATGTTATTGAGGTTGTTAACTCTATTTTTAAATAAAATGTTGAATTCATTGCATGACATTACAATTTACATTCTTTTTTTTTTCATTTAGTACCTCTCTTTTTGACACGAGTGGGTGGGGTCGACTATTCGACAACAAAAGCTGAGGAATTATCGAGAGTGAAAATATTTATTATTATCCCTAATGAATAGATCAGTGAGAAAAGGTAGGAGATCTATGCAGATAGATAATGGTAAAAGAAACTCCTTCATTGACACAGGGGTCTAAGGGGTTATTTATATTATGAAAGAGAATAAAATGCTTGATAGACATATCTTAGTTTGGATTATCATTTCTGCATTTTCTAGACGTACCATGCCCCTGCGTGTGGGCATCAATAGCAGGAAAATCTAGCGATATGCATGCGCAATGACAAACTTGATACAGTTCTGACAAAATTGTCTTCACACTTGGAAGCCTCCATGGGGCTTGATCAAAAATGTGGCGCATGCTACCTCGGAAAGTGGCGTCTCGAGCTATCAACAAAATCTAGCGTCTCAAGTGTCATTCGATATGTTTAGGAAAATGGATCGTAATGTAAGTCTCTGGCTCGCAATACAGCTGCGTCTAAGTGTTAGAATCCTGGTCACGGCATACTGACAATGTGGGACAGTACAAATTGTCTCAGCACTGTCGATGGGGTGGATGTCATGCTGCTCTCTATTGACTTCTTGTGGTTGCTTGCCTGGGGAATGCGTTCCCCTGAGTGCGTGTACCAGCAGAAACTCCCTAGTATAGCAACCAATGTGACCGGAATGGGGAAATCATCATCAGTAAAGCTGTTGTTCTGGTTAGGCATTCCACTGACAGCCCCTGCGGGCGTGGCAGGGTGCTACACTGTACATTGTTTTGTTTTTTTTTGGAAAATGTTAGGCTATTTTATTTGTTTTTTCGATTTTGGGGAAGAGAATCAACCTTTGTAGTTCTTTCTCTCGTTCTGTCTCCCCTTCCCCCTCCTTTCTCTTTCTATGACTGAAATTGTGGGTAGGAGACATGCTTGGTAGAGGGGAGGGGAAGACAGCGCCATACTGTTCAACAGGTTCCTAAATCCCCCTTCTCTCTCTTTTCTCCTCTCTTTTCTGTTAATGGAATTTAAACAAGCTTTTTTGGAATGACTGACTCCAGCTAATTTTTCTGTAGCTAAATTACTGTGTGTTTGTTTGTCTGTGTGCATGCTACATTAAATAATTGTAATAACAGCGTGGTCCATATATCACTTGTAAGTCATCCTTTTTATCCTCAACTCTCCCATCCTGTCTCTCTACTTTTTCTTTTCTGTCACTTGTTTGTTATTCCACCTCACGAATCCACCTCCATTTCACCTCCCTCCGTCCATCCTTTTTCTGTCCATCCCTCAATCCCTCTGTCTCTCTGGGCCATCTGGATGTCATCAGTGATGGACTACAGGCGACAAACTAATTCCTTTTCAATCAACCAATGGGTGAAACTTCCTTTTTCTCCCTGTCTCTGCATTCCATCTTCCTCCCTCTATCCTTCCATAAGTCCCTCCATCCATATTTCTCTCTCTCTGTCTCTCTCTAGTATTTTCTTCTTCCCCATCCTTTCCAGCTCAGCCTCCAGTTCTCCATATTTTTTCTCCATGATGACAATCATTAATCGAAATATGTGCTGTCTTTGCAGACTCTTACAAAGGGACTTACAGGTGCATACATTTTACATACGGGTGTCCGCGGAAATCGAAACCACTCCTGGCTTTGGAGACTTCCTGCTCTGACAGCTGAGCCGTACAAGACCTCTAATTTCTCAGTTCAACTGAAAAACGCTTCAGCTTGGGAAGTGTTACCCCGCACTTTGCCAAAGCAAACAAAGTCACATATCTAATCAGTGATGACACAGATAACAGTGGGATAACACCGGACCTCTCGCTCTCTCTTCAGCGTGGGAAACAGGGCAGGAAGTTATTCAGACAGCCTCCCCATCCCCCCATTACCATGATGTAACAATGTACATATTGCCAAAACATACTCTGTAATGACAATATAACATAAATGTGAACACGAAAGCGTTCTCTCTCTCTATGTATGCATAGTGAGTTGCTGCTGGTATTCGCTGGATGTAGCCCTGTTTAATATAATTTATTTTATGAAATAACTCTGCATTGTCGGGAAGGGGCCAGTCAGCGAGCATTTCCCTTGTAAAGTCTACCACCACCTGTTTTATTTGTCGCATGGAATGCCTTTTTTGGTATTGATCGCCATCTCAATTCAACAACTTCAGTCTTTTCCCTGCCTCCCTCTCTCTTTCTCTCTCTCTGTTCCCATTGTACTTTGGCTGTCAACTCTCTGGCTATCACATTATGTACAAGTTTTTTTTTTAAAGTGTTCAATATCTTATAACATTAGTTAGTGGGTTTCTTTTTTGGGGTGGTGTAAATAGTTACATATCAGGAGATCTGTTCATTAATACCTTGATTAATAGGATAAATAAACAATTTACAAATTAAAAATGTTTAATTACAGTTTTTCACAATTGCTAAGACACATTTCTTGAAACCTTGTTTACAGTTTTGAGAAAATGGGACACAGATCCAAATCTTCAAACTACATTCACAAAATCCCTGACTCTTCTGTCAAAATCAAACATTCGCCAGAAAAACCATTTCATCTGTTCTCAAAATCAAACAATGCTTTCAAATCATACACACAGCCAGTCAATATATAAACACTACAGAGCATTCGTTTGACACTACATATAAAAATGGAGAAAACAGCATCCAGAGCATGTAGTTACAGAAAAATATTTTTATTTTACATAGTAAACGCATTTTGCAATAAATAAAGTATAACAATCATAACTTAGTACTATGAATAAATAGCATACTGTAAGTAATACAGTATTGAATGTCTTTATATTCAGCACTTGCATGAAAATACAGTAGTCCAACTGCAAAAGCCTAAAGAAAAAAGTGAACTCTAAATGAAAAGCATTTTACAGTAAACTCAAAAATGTTGACTTTGCAGTTGCACAATGTGAGGTTTATTCTGCCTCAGCATCACGTCTTTGTGCTGGGTCCAGCCAGAGGACTTCGTCCACATCACAGGCAACGTTTTCCCTTGCCAGGCAATGGGGGAAAAACCCTCTGGTGTGCCGGATCCAGCCTTGACAACACTACACACCTATGTTACTTCCATTGCCTGTAAAAGATTTTCCCTGGTATATGGTTGTCGGTCAAAGACCTTCCACCACCATGCAGAGAAACTCTTCTATTGGGTTGAGGAAAGGGCTGTATTGTGGAAGGCAAACATTTATAAATTGCTGGTTGATGTTGAACCACTCGTGTATCGGACACCATGGTGAAAGCTGGTTTGTCCCAAACCACAACATAGACAGAATGCACTGCCTGCTGATGATCCTGCTGCTCATGCTCAAACAAAACATCCCGAAGACCACCCAGAAATGTAAGGAAATGTTCAGTGTTATATGGCCCCAGGATTGCATGATGGTGGAGAATCCCACGATTACTTATGGCTGCACCAAGGGTGACATTGCCACCACACTGGCCAGGGACTTCCACAATGGCACGTTGGCCAATTATGTTCCTGCCTCTCCTTCTCCTCTTCGCCAGATTGAACCCTGCTTCATGTACAAAAATGTATTCATGGGGCCTTTCCATGGAATCCAATTCAAACACTCTCTATACTTAAAAACATATAAGTAGTTTAGTAAGTGATACACTATTGCAGTCTGTCTTTCTGTATTTGTATGCACACCTTATTTACATACCCTACAATATAATGTAGTCTACAGTAACAGTTGGTTAGTAGCATAGAATTGTACTGTAAGCATCAGTGCTGAGTGTGTCTGAGTGTACACTTACTTGCACATACTGAAATCATAGTTCTTTGACCCTTTCTGAGTTGTGCTCAAAGGGTACTCTGTACACTTGCTTCATGCGTCCCCTTTTGCGTTGGAGGACACGGTCAATGGTAGAAAGGCTGACACTTGATTCCTTCAAAGTTTACGTTGTCTTCAACAACTCTTTGCTGTATTTCACGCAGTCGGATGGCATTGTTTTGAAGGACCATATCAACAATGAGAGCCTCTTGCTGTTGGGAGCACATAGCAGGCCTTCCACCCTCATGTGGTAGTCTTGCAATTCTGCGAGAAGAAAAAATGCACTTACAAACATATGAATACAGTAAAAATAGAATGGACATTACTTCTATACTGTATGTAAAATGTTGTATGGTAAGAGGTTTTGTCTTCCCCAGTCCTTTTTCTGTTGACAAAGTGATGTACTGACTCAAATGTATAAAGTAAACTTTCAATTACCAAAATGAAAAGAAACAATTGCCTGTTCTCTTCTCTGAATGTCCTGATTATGGTGGCCACAGAGAATCTGCTCAAATTGGGTTGTACTCTTTGTCCTGCTTCCCTCATTGTCATTCCATGGACAAGAACATGGTCTCTTACATTTGCCTGTATTTCATCTGACACTACTGTTCTTGGTCTTCCTCGTCCTCGACCTCCTCGTCCACGACCTCTTACACATATTCGTCCTCTGCCTCTCAGATTGTTTCCATCCATTGTCGGTATCAACACTCAATGCACCTGTGCCACCTGTGTGCTCTGAACTGTCTTATATTCTGTGCAATTGTTATGATCACATCATTAGAAACAATTGTGTTAAATTTTGAGTCATTGTGTGTTAATGATGACAACTGTGTTGTAGTTGGGTTTGCCTTTTGCCGCCCGTGTTTACCATTGCAACACAAGTGCATCACAGTGTGAAATGTGTTTTAGTGAGTGAGAATGTGTTTAGAGTTTTGCAAACAGAGTGAATGCAATTTGCAAATGGTGTCTAACTACCTAAACTTGTTTACGATTTTGCCAAAAGAGTGACTGATTCGACAAATGGGTTTAGGCCGCTGAGAATTTGGTTCAGAGAATGGGGTTTAGTGTTTTAGCAATTCAGAAAAACTGTAAAAAGTGGCAAAAGTGGTTTTAAAAGGTCTGTTGTTTTTTTGAATATTGCATACTTTACAACAATTTGATCCAGCAGTTACCTAGCGCAAACATTTTGTTATGTTGTAGGTATTGTAGGATCTGCAACACAGATGCATAGCAGTAACAGGCAAGCGAGGGCGTATGGTGTGCGTGAGTGTTGCGGAGGGGAACCGAGAGATAGCAATCCAGTCAACTCACTCTGGCCTAGTAAACTTACTGTGCTTGTTTATTTATCTGCTCTGATAACATAGCGGTCTTAACTGCATCAAATAAAGAAAAGCTATAAGATCACAAGTTAGCAGTTCACGGTTATATTGTATTTTGCTGACTCTGGCAAATGCCAGCCGGAATAGTTTTGTCAGTGTCTAGAGAGCATTGCATCATGGGATTTGTAGTTGACTTGAATCTCAGCAGACTTTATAGTTCACTTGCCAACTAACTATTACTAAAAAAAGAAAATGTCATATCATTGAAAATATTGTTTTTATATATACTTGCATTGTCTTACAATCTAAACAATAGCAATGTGTATTTTGGTTGAACTATCCCTTGAAGCCAGTTTAAGAAGCCGGTCTAAAAGCGTAATCTATTGTAGTTTGTGTTATCTTACCCCCCTTTCACTCGCGCTCTCTCTCTCTCACTCACTCACTCACCACACACACACACACACACACACACACACACACACACACACACACTGATATTTGCATGGTCACTCTGTAGAAGCAAGGAGGAAGTGAGTGCTTTGGATGATAAAGTGACAGTTTCCCGTCTATATCACTCTTCGCTTTCTCATTCCCTTTTTCATAAGCTCTCTGTTCTTTATCACTGTTATGCACACACGCACGTACACACACACACACACACACACACACACACACACACACTTGAAATGCTTTATTTGAATCTCAAAATCCCATAACATTCTGTAGAAGTTAAAATATTAGTGGATACGTTAAAGAGCCTCAGCACAGCGAAGACACCCATGACTGCTGACATGGAGCCTTACATTGCCAGCAGCTTCGCCTTTGTCTATGAACTACGTAAACGGCTAAGACTCCCAAATATCAGCACCACAAGCTTCTACTGATAGCCAAGGCTTTTTAGGTGTGACATGTGGGGCTGGTATTTGAGGAACCTGTCAGCAACGGGCTGTGCCCTGTGAGATTCAAGCGAGCAGCCCACTTCTAAAACATACACTTCCCTCCAGCCTCACACCAGGAAAAACATGTTTGGTACAGTTTTTTAAACTGGCCTCTTCTTAAAAGGGAACATTTGTGAATGTACTCTGTCAGGAAGGTTTGTGGCCATCAATTTGACATTTGAAAATGTGTTTGTCTTGCTCTGCTTAGGGTTTTGTGTTAGCAACAGTCATTAACATTTACAACAGACTTTCTTACATTTGACCTGTGTGAGATCCAAAATTAATTTTTGTTCGCAGGGTACCAAAGGGCTGGAGTTGCACACGCGCGTGCATACACAGGTACAGCTTTTTCTGTATAGTAAAAGGGCATTATTTTGCGTCATGCAGTTCAGGGAAAGTGTGTGCGAGCGTGTTACAGTAGACAGTTAGGTAACATCTGAATTCTCTTCCTCCTTATAAAAATGAAAGTGTATGCTTCTTTTCATATAGTGTGTGTGTGTGTGGCAAACCACTGGCAAACAAGTTCAATACCATCCCTAAACCCGAGTGGAGATATTAGAACAGGTGGGCGATATGAACTGAAAGCGGTTTACAAAGAAATAGTTTTCAGCCCATTCCTCTTAGTTTCCCTCTGTCTATATTTCTTCAAGATTATTGACTGACTGACTCTCACTGTATCTCCCTCGATCTCTTTGATATTGATTTTAGTGTAATGACAATATCTCATTAAAGTTAGACAAGTAGTCAGTCTGTCTCTCAAGGTCTCTCTCTCTAATGCAAACTGAACAGTCCCCCTGAGGTACTACAAAATGTAATTGTTGTTGATCAGCTTAATCCTATAATTATTATATGAAAAAATAACTATAATCAAATATAAATGTTATAACCCTGTATTTAGTGCTTTCTACACTCTCCCCTTTGTGCAAAATAACAGCCCTTAGTGTTCTATATTCTTTGATCAGGCTGCGAAAGTACACCAATTCGTAACCGTACCATGCGGTACGGTGGCTCTTTACAGTTTACACAACCCAAATTAAGACATTTTTCAAAAAAATAGTTAGCTATGCGGTTCTCAATGCCTCTTTAAATAATCTGATTGAGCTGATGATATGCAACATCCAATGCCCCTTTGTGGAAAAAGTAATCACCCTCCTTGGGTAGCAATGACTGCAACAAAATCTTTCCTGTAGTTATTGATTCACAGTGCCGTTGATGACTTTTTGTCCACTCCTCTATATAAAACTGCTTTCACTTAGTGGTTTTCTAATACTGCTCATTTAAGGTCCTGCTAGAACATCTCAGTACATTTTAGGACTTTCCACAACTCTACATTTCTTGTTTTTTAACCCATATGTAGATTTTTTAGTTTCGGATCATTGCCTTGCTACAAGACACTGCCATTCTCCTGTAGAATTCTCAGATACAAAGCAGATGTTGATGTATGACTAAGGGAGTTTGGCATTTGTGTCACCTCATATTTATACCCCTGTAAAATAGGAAATCATGAATGACCACTTAAAGATTCCAGTGATCTTTTAAGTGCAACTCTGACCTTCTAGGCTGTAGTAGTGACAATGACACTCGCAAAATGCAAAACTAGAGAAGAATCAGTCAGGAAGGATAAGGAGAGAGCAATTGTCTGTGGCCACCACCTGCAAAACCATTCAATTTTTTTGGGTTGTCTTGCTGTTGCCTCTCCAGTGCACCTGTTTCATTTGCACCAAAACAGGTGACATTGATTCACAATCACTTATGCTTCCTAACTGGACAGATTGACATCCCCGTTGTTTAATTGACATGATGTTATACTGTGATGATTACGTGTTCCCTTAATTTTTTTTGAGCAGAGTATGTGATATGTTTGACAGGGAAATGTGTAAAGGTAGACTAGAGGTTTTGCTGAAAGACCAGTGGGCCGCATTCAAACCCATGATGCAGCAGTGCTTTTGTACAGGAGGCATTGGCTTATACCACTGGATGAACCAAGGCCATCCATCTCTCTTTTTTTCTGTCCACTACGCTCAACCACTCTTTCTGACGGCCCAGCCTGCTAAGATTTAGTCGTGCATGTCTGTCTCGTAATTAAGTGAAGGTTTGCATGCTTGTATTTCTGTGTTGCTTGTGCGCTTAGTTTAGAATCTGTCTGTGTGTCACAGCTTTGTATGCCTCAATGTATTTTTTGTATTTGTGAGTCACAAAATTGCTGTTTGTGTTTATGCAGTTTATAAATAATGGGTATTAGCCCCGAGTCACTCTCTTTCTCACTCAGTCTGTCTGTTTTTCTGTCTGGATTTAAATGAAAAAGCTATATTAACAAAAGTGAAAAACAAATCACACAGTAAATTGGTGTATTTCATACACAAACATTTCAATATATTTTGTTTACTATACATAGTGTTGTAACAGTAAAAAAAGTTAAGAATAAATGACAAGGGCAAATAAATAAAAATATGTATTGGTTTAGCGATAGCAATTGTTTGTGCTGCAGTGGCTGCACCTTTCTTGTGACATTGGGTCTCTAATCTTGTTGCTGTGATGACACATTGTGTTATTTTGTCAAACTGCTAGGGGGCTTACATTTTTTTTTTTTACATTTAAATTTCAAAGTATTTGTGAGTCTGTATTATTTGAGGGAAATATGCCTCTAATGTGGTCAAACATTTGGCAGGGGATAAAAAGTACAGCTCTTTTTCCACCTCATTTAATGGGCATTGTGCACAGTAATTTCTCGAGGGCCAGGTATGCCTGTGACGGCAAGTCATATGGTCAATAGCAAGTCCATGATCATGGAGTTTAAACAAAGTGAGGTATTCTGCCATACTTCCTTAGGAGGTAACATTTCAATTAGCTTGTTTTTATTGATTATTTTATCTCTGTCAATTCATTCTCTTTTTGTTTTGAAATAGTGTTTTGTGGTCTAACTGGGTTGCGGATTTGGGGCTCTCTGGTTTCTGTTGTTTTTTAACTGATCATTCATAGCCTTGTTGAAGTTGCCTGTGGTGTTGATGTTTAGGCTGAAACAGATGTAATTCTAGGTTTGATCTAAGCCAATCATATTTAGGTTAAATTTTTTGTTGTCATGTGGCATCTGGACTTTTTTGGAATACCATTATTTTGTCAGAATTTTACTTTCAAGGACCAAATCCAACAAACTCTGGAGAATCCAGGTGCTGCTTTAGGCCCTCCTTGATTGGGAACAGAAGCACCAGATCGTCTCCAAACAGTAGAGATTTAAATGTAGGGTGAGGCCTGGTACTTACACTTTTCCAGTGCATGTGCCAGTTTATTGGCATAAATGTTGAAGACTTTGGTTCGAACGGCATCCGGTCTCATTCCCTGGTCTCAATCACTGGATCAGCGTGAAAAATGCTAGGGCTGCAGACTTGGATGGGATTTTTGGCAGAAATTCTAAAATGCCAGCACTCAGAAACAATTCCATGGAAACTAAACCAAAGCATTCATTCTTGTCATACAAAGTCCATAGACTCTGCTTACCGGGTAAGGACACCAATTTATCATTTTGTAATTTGGGTGAACTGTCCCTTTCAACAGAGAAGTAGTGAACTGTGTAGAATTTTAGCAACTAGGAATTTTGAGATTTCGCTTCCTCCCTTCGGCCACGCTTGTTTGAGCAGAGATTATCTTGTGTTTTAGTCACGCCAATTGAAGAGATGACAAGGGTGCTGCTTTTCCATGTGACTAAATAATCCGAAGCGCCTTCTGCATTTTAGGATGCACTTTTTTATGCTCCCAAAATGTCACCAAATTGTTTAACACTTGTTCCGCTATAATTACAGATGTTTTATAATTTATTGTTTTTATTATTCAATTCAAAAAGTTTTACATGAAGCTCCCTTAGCTTCTTGTTTTTGTACACTGAATTTTATTTTTATTTTCCAATGCTGATTTCCTTTTTGTTGGTACAGCAGACTTCACACCAATTACCTCTCTCTGATTGATTACTTTGCTAATCAAACAAACAAAAAGCAATTTGGATTTTTCTTCCTATATACACTGATGAGCCAAAACCGGTGAAGCGAGTAACATTGATCATCTTCTAACAATGGCACATGTCCAGGTCTGGGTAGATTAGATAGTAAGCAAACAATACGTTCTTGTAGTCAATGTGTTGGATGTTGGAGAAATGGGCAGGAGTAAAGCCCTGAGCGACTTTGACAGGGGCTAAATTATTATGGCCAGATGACTGGGTCAGGGCGTCTCTTAAACGGCAATACTTGTTGGGTGCTCCCTGTCTGCAGTGGTGAGTAGGCTCATCGATGTGCGAGGGGAACGAAGGCTATCCCATCTGGCCGGAACCGACAGAAGGTCTACTGTGGTACAAGTCACAGAAAATGTTAATTATGGTTATAGGAGGAATGTGTCACAACACAGTGCATTGCACCCTGCTGAGTATGGGGCTGTGTAGCCGCTGACTGGTCAGAGGGCCCATGATGACCCCTGTGACCACCGTCGAATGCACCTACAATGGGCATGTGAGCGTCGGAACTGGACCTTGAAGTAGTGGAAGATGGTTGGTCTGATAAGTCCCGTTTTCTTTTACATCATGTGGATGGCCATGTTCATGTGTGCCGTTTTTCCCTGAGGAAGTGATGGCACCAGGATGCACTGTGGGAAGACGACCAGCCAGTTGAGGGAGTGTGAGGCTCTGGGCAATGTTCTGCTTGGAATCCCTAGGTCTGGGCTTTCATGTGGATGTCAATATGACACGTGCCACCTACCTTAACATCATTGCAGACCAGGTAACTGTAGGCAGTTGTTATAAAACAAATAAAAACATGCAAAAACTAAAGGGATATCAAAATATCATTTTCAAAACTGTTAGAAAAGTATTCCAGGGTATCATGAAGCTGGTTGATAGACTTTTGACTCATACTGTAACAGGCCCGGCGCCAGGCTAAGATGACTGAGGGTGCATTTTTGTAAATGAGGGGGCATGTCTAATCACTGTGCTATAGCCGCCCCCCGAGACGAAAAATTAGAAGCGTAAATATGCATGTAAAGCTGATCGTAACGTGACTGGGATGACCGGACCCAATGTAATTCATACCATCGGCTGTGTGTATGGGGAAACAAAACTGAGGGGGCACAACTTTCTATCTGAGGGGGCAATGCCCCAGTTTGGCCAACCCGTAGCACCAGGACAGTACTGTAAATGTTAATGGAAATTGTAATACATTTCAATGCCTCAACGTTTCGGTTGTGGTGAAAAACAGAGCTCACCAAATTTGATACTAATGGGTTAATTTATCAGTGACGTGTTGAATGGTCAGCTAGCTGGAGCTGCTCATCTATACACAGACTCAATGTGCTCAAGTAGATCACTGGTTGGTTTTTGACATTAACGTTAACTCAGCCCTGCAGTCACTTAAAATTGTAAATCCATGAATACAAATTATAATGAATGATGAATTTGTATTATTTAAACTTGCTGTGCTGAGCACTTCATCTTGTGTCATCACGGTTACAATGCGTTTTCTCTTTAAATGCTCAGGCATTACAGTCATGCTCCCATGCAATGGGAATTCTGGTTTGCAAATTTTGCAACAAACTGTTTTTGTTCAATTCTTAAAAGTAAAGCGGTCCCATTCAACACTTTTGAAGTTTTTGGTCATACGCGACTTCCCTCTGGTGTAGCCTCCATCATCCTTCAAACTGATTTTTTTTTCTGTGTCTCATATAGACCCAACTAATCGATAATGACATTCACTGCCAACAATTTTGATTATCGACATTATCAATTTTTATCGATTTAGTTGTTGCAGCCCTAGATATGTGTAACGGGTATGCAGACTTGTGGTGTAAAAGAATGGGGGAAGAAACTGGTGGAAGTAAAGCAAGGGAGAGAGGGGTAACATGAGGTTTTCAAGGATATAAAGTGTCTCCCCCTCACCTAGACAGTGGTTGGCACTCCAGTTTGCATTTCTAGAGTCAGATTACCGCCAACCTTATCCGTTAGTTACTTTATGGGAAACCATTTAAAACAGATCCTAGGTCTGCTTTGTCGAAGGGCCTCTTCACATGCACCTTCAACTTCCACCACTTCTCCTCTTACAGGGGGGAAGTGATGGTTGACGCAGGCTACATAAGGAGGTTCTGGTCAGGGATGAGCAGGTAGTGGTGTGTGCACATACCTGTAGGTGATCCTGTTTTAAGATACATCTGGGCATCTCAAAGATTTCTAAGGTTAGGGTTAGGGGTCCGGGGTCATGTTCACAAAACATCTTAAGGCTTAAAGTAGCTCCTAACTTGCTGATTTAGGAGTATCTCTTAAAAAAATAGGCACGTCAGTCCTAACTTTAGGACTCATAAATTTTTGGTCTAAGAGTATTTCACAAAGCGTTTTAGCGCTAAAACCTGCTCCTAAATCTGTGAAAAGTTAGGAGAAGTCAAGAGGACTCCTAAGTCACTACGACCAAGTCACAAACAATCCTAAAAGGGCTGCTGCCGGCAGTCCGCCTCGTAATCCGTTTGATGTTTTAGAAACATTTATTGATACTGAGCTTTTAAAAAGGTATCGGCTTAATCGCAAGGCTATTATGATCATAGTGGAGCTAGTCAGGGAGGCTGTCACTAGTCAGGGAGGCTGTCAAACAACCCAATAACACTGGAGATCAAGGTTGTGACAACTCTACACTACTTGGCCACAGGGAAAATGCAGCTATGCAGCGCAGACAAACTACGTATATCTCAGTGATCTGGCAGTAGAATATTACATCAAACAATAAATGCCCTCCCCAGACCTCAAATCGTGCGACAAAACATTCGGTTTCTTCATGATGTTCGCCAACTACAAAGAAACAAAGCCGACGTCATGGCCATAGCTTGACCACCCGGTGTAGTTGGTGGTGGGACACAATTGCACAAATTATTGCACCATCAAAAGATTAATGCGCATTCCTTTAACAAGCTGCCAGACAGTTAAGAGGCTGACAATTAGCTGAACATATCTTGACTATCATTCTTGGTTTTATGTGTAATCATTGACACTTAGACTACATTTTAATTTTAATATATTTATTTCAATATGGCAACGTGACACAGTCTTCTACAGTATTGCTATGATGAATTCACTGACAGAGACCCCTCCCTTATCAGCCAATCACTGTGGGCATAGTAAGTAGGCTTGTTCAGCCAATCACTGTGGGCATAGTAAGTTGGCTTGTTCGTGGAACAGGACATCATCCATAGTAATGGGGTCCCCCCCTTTCTTTTGGCTTAAGACTTCTCCCCATTCCTTAGTAAAAGTTGGTCTTGGAAGCTTTGTGAATAGGAAACTCTTAGCTAGGAACTTTTAGTGCTGTTTAGGAGTTCTCCTAGTGGTAAGATAAAATGTTTTGTGAATACGGCCCAACAAGTACCAGAAAAACAGCGTGTGCCTGCTAAATGGATAGTTTCTCCTGAGAGAAGAAAGTGGTGGAGGCTTGACCTATCAGTTTCCCTACTGACGTCATGTGACATTTAGATACCACACTGATAGGGCTATATGTGTCTCAGACACAGAGTACTACCAACACACACACACACACACACACACACACTATAAGTATAAGAGGAAAGGTGTGGTACCTGTTTTATTTGTCCTGATCTTTGTTTTATTAGGATTGAGAACAACAGAGGGAAGGAGGGAGGAGGTGTTTGAACTGTTCTTTTACCAATTACAGTTTGTTTAGAATAGAACAATTTGGTAATTATTTAGACCTTTGTGGGGGTTGTTTCTGATCACTGATTTCACAGAATTGGTTTAATATCAGTTGGCCTGAACATGTGGAACTCAAGTATCAGAAGCTGCATTCAAATACATCAATGTAAGACTCTAAAATATTCCCAGTCCAACTAAGTTAAAAGTCACTTCCAACCGTACTGATAGGGCAATTATTTTAAAGTGAGGATGCATTTTATATTGGCAGCAATGAATGAAAACATTTGAGTTTGCCTGACGACCACCCATGTCCCTAGCAACGTGTGCACGCGCCATTCAAACTTAGAGATAGTTCACCCAAAATCCCGCATTCAATGATTAAAAATTCACAAATCTCAAGACAACTACAAAACCCACAATGCAATACTCTCTGTGGGCAGGATTGCTATGTTCATTTATACGCCAGTGGGTAGGTAGCTAAAAATATATCAACACAAATATTTTGGAGTTCAAGCCATATGTTCAACAAATTTCACCTGGGTAGAGATTGCGTTTGAAGTTCAAAGGGGTTATGCAAGTGAGAGAGAAGCGGGAAATGCTATGCGTCAGGATAGGCGACAAAAGAGTATGGTTACGTAAATATCTACTTGCCAATTTTGTTTTAAATGTTGTGAGGTATAAACATGTTATTTCTATTGTGGAGGTGCAATGGTCATCTAACCTATGGTAAGGTATGTGTTGTGGTTTGAGGGTCACGGTTTGGTACGTTTTCGGTACAGTGCAAAACTATATTGTCTACAGTTAAGGATGTTTGTAGTTTATTTTGCAAAAGATGAAGCACTAACCAAAGAAGAATATATAATGCCTGATGAAAGCCCAATCAAAAATTAAATATGGTGTCATATGTAAACATTGTTTTACAATCATATGGTGTGGGTGCTAGTTTGCTGAAATTGGTTGGAAAGGGACAATGTGGCTGTAATGTGGCTCGAGCACCCTAGAATGAGTTGAAACCCTCTATTCTCAACCAGTGTATGGGCACATATCCACGTCTATACACACATACAAACACACACTGCTTTTGTTATTTCCTTAGCTTGATTAGCAGAAGGAAGGATAGACTGACCCCCAGATCGCCAACACAGACTATTGCAATGTACATACTGTGGACTCAGAGGGGTTCAGGGACAATATGGCGAAAACCCTGGATAGGGCCAACCAGGCAGGAAATGGTGCCACTCACTTTGCCAAGCACCAGACCACAAAAGAGACACCAACTGACCACCAACCACCCTGAGCTGACGTGTAGCTGAGAAGCCTGACATAACATGATAAACTCTCTTATGGACCAGACCGCGTGTGTGTAAGCATTGGAGACAGGAAAGCCCACCAGGCAGAGACCACAAGGGTGGTTTGTCGGTATAGTGCTTTGCTAATTGACTTCACCCTCCTCAGCCAGACTAAACACAATCATAGATATGTCTTCAATAAAAACTATAAGTTTGAGCCAGACTCTTGCGTCTCATATGGATTTGAATATCATTCCAGAAAAATCAAGCTCTGTAGGAGAAAGCCCTGAAGCACAGGCTTCCAGGTAGGCCTTTGGAGACTTTGCCATGTTAATCTGCATTGTACAGTAGTGACAATTCACATTCTTTTATTGGATGACATCACCAAAAGGCAGAATACATAGAACATTGAGATCCAATTTACAACCCTCACTAGTGCTGTCTTTGTACTATAATGTGGTCTAAAACCAGTGATATTACTGGGAAAGCACTTTTCCTCAAATGTTTGAGGAATGGGAGATTCAGTTGGCCGATAGTTATTACATTTTGAGATGCTTCATTATTGCCGTTTTTAGTGAGTAAACATTCAGTGGATAGGTTTATTCTTTTAGGTTTATCGTTGGAGGGCAAAACACAGGAAGTAGCTCCTTTAGTACTTTAGTTGGAATAGGGTCAAGTCATTACTGTTTTAGTGAATGTGTCAAGGGATACAAGATAGAAAAACTTAATGTCCCCTATTATCAGAGGTCCTGACAGCTTTGTGCAATCTCAGAAGAACTGAGTTTCTGAGAAGTATGGATATTTATGGGGCGTCCAGAATTTATTTTCTAATTACCATTATGAATTTTTGTCAAAGACATTCAGGAATTCATTGCTGCCGAGGTAAAGGCTTGCTTGTGTAATACTGCTTTTTAATTAGCTTTGCAACTGTATCAAAACAATTCAGTAAGCTTGGGAAATTATGCTGATCAAGCCAAGTGCTTTTCTGTATTGTACTGTCCTTCCAACATTTCTGTTCCAAGTTTCTAGCAATGCATTAGTTTCATTTTCAGTGTTACACCCACATCTAGGTTATTCTGTAGGATTAAGTTCCTTTGTTAGTTTGTTCACAGATACATAAACGGACATTCTTAGGTAGGTGGAGGAAGTCTGGAAGGTCATCCAGGAACATTTGTGCTGTTCAAGAAATCTAAAAAGTCATTGGTTGAGATCAAAGTGTATTTGTTGTTGTGACTTTCAACATTGTAAGATGGTGGTCCAATTATAGCAAGCAAGAAAGTTTATTTATATAGCACAATTCATACATAGAAGCAGTTCAATGTGCTTTACAAAGACAAAGAAAAAAATATAAAAATACTATAGCATAAAAACAAATACTCAAATGAAAACATCAAAACAACATCATAATAATAAAAAATAGAATAAGAAAATATAAAAAGAATAAAAACGGGATAAAAACAGGAAGCTATAAAAGCTGTAAGGCTAAACACTGTGATTAAGTTTAATTGCTCAGTCATAGGCATGTGAAAAGAGAAGTGTTCTTAACCTGGATTTAAAAATGTATACATTTGGGGCACATCTAAGACCTTCTGGTAGTTTATTCCAGTTGTGTACAGCATAACTGCTAAACGCAGCTTCTCCATGTTTAGTTTGGACTCTGGGCTCTACTAACTGACCTGTGTTCATGGATCTAAGAGCCCTGCTCGGTTTATATTCTTCAAACATATCAGAAATGTATACAGGTCCTAAACCATTTAGAGATTTATAAACTAAAAGCACCACTTTAAAATCTATTCTGTAACTGACTGGAAGCCAATGCAAAGATTTAAGAGCCAGAGTGATGTGCTCTGTTCTCTTGGTCTTGGTTAACATTCTAACAGCAGCATTCTGAATGAGCTGCAGCTGTTTTACAGTCTTTTTGGGGAGTCCAGTTAAGAGGCCATTACAGTAGTCAACCCTACTTGAGATAAAAGCATGGATGAGTTTCACTTGGTCTTTTTGGGACACCAAGCCGTTGATTCTGGCTATATTTTTAAGATGATAGAATGCTGTTTTGGTGACCGCTTTGATATGACTGTTAAATGTGAGGTCTGAGTCTATCAGAACACCAAGATCCTTGATCCTTGGTTTTAAGGGCCCGAGAAACCAGCTCTTTATTAATACTTATTCTTTTATTTTTGTTGCCAAACAAAATAATCTCAGTTTTATCTTGGTTTAATTGTAGACAATTTTGGCTCATCCAGGTATTTATGTGCTCTATACAGTGACACAGAGTCTATTGAGCTGTTGTCATACGGTTCGAGAGCCATATATATTTGAGTATCATTGGCATAACTGTGGTAGTTAATGTTGTTGTTCTGTAGAATTTGGCCCAGAGGTAGCATATAGAGATCGAACAGAAGCAGTCCAAGAACTGATCCCTGGGGAACTCCGCATGTCATAGCCACCCTATCAGATTCATGATTACCAATGGTGACAAAGTAACTCCGGCCATCTAGATAAGATCTGAACCAGTCAAGGACTGTCCCGGAGAGTCCTACCCAGTTTTCCAGCCTATCTAGAATTGTTCTATGATCTACAGTGTCAAATGCTGCACTGAGATCTAACAGAACCAGAACTGTTATTTTATCGGAATCAGTATTCAGTCGTATATCATTTAAAACTTTAATCAGGGCCGTTTCAGTACTGTGGTTAGGTCGGAAGCCTGACTGAAATTTGTCTAAGAGACCGCTTGAGGTCACAAAATTGCTGAGTTGTTTGAAGACAACCTTCTCAATGATCTTGGCTATAAAAGGGAGATTTGATACAGGTCTATAGTTGTTCATTATAGATGCATCCAGTGTTCTCTTTTTTAATAGGGGCTTAATGGGAGCTGTTTTTAGAGACATTGGGAAAATGCCTGATTGCAGAGAGCTATTAACTATTTGCTGTAGGTCCACTGTTATATTGTTAAAAATTGTTTTAAAAAAGTCAGATGGCAGTGTGTCGAGACAATATGTGGAAGCTTTAAGATGTCAAACTGTTTCTTCTAGGGATTTTTGATCAATTGTATTAAATTGCGACATAATAACCAAGTTATGTCTTGGTGGTTGTAGTGACAGTACAGTGTCCTTGTTAGACTCTGTAGTTCTGATGGTCCGTCTAATACTTTTAATTTTTTCACTAAAGAAAACACAAATTCATTACATTTCACGGTGGACATGAGTTCTGACGCTATCTGCTTTAGGGGGTTTGTAAGCTTGTCGACCATGACAAATAGAGTGCGGGTATTGTTGATATTCTTGTTGATCATTCCCGATAAATGTTGCTGTCTGGCCCTGCGTAACTCATTGTTGAAGCTACCAAGGCTTTGTTTATAGATGTCGTAGTGGATTTAGTTTTCTACCACTTACGTTCCGCTTTCCTACATTCTCTTTTCAGGGCGCTTACCATTATGGTCGTTCTCTATAAGTTTTCTTTAGTTTTCTTTACCTTTACCGTTGCAACACAATCCATGACATTCAATATTTTGGCATTAAAATTATCCAGGAGTACATCAACTGACTCAGCACTTATTGTTGGTAGTGTGTTTACAAACTACAGTTAACGGAGTTCTATATTTTGTGGTATATGTTTATAAGGAAATCATTTAGACCTACCCTATTCCACAGGACAAAACTTGATCTGTGATAAGATTATGGCATTTAGTATGTCCTGGACATTTTGGATAATTAGGTCCCAGACATGTTTGGAGTAAGTTATAGCTCCAAACGCCTTTTGGCCTGAGTGGACTTCTCCATGTGAATATTGAAGTTGCCAAAAATGTGAAAAATATTTGACGTGACTACGAGGTCTGGAATTCAGGGAACTTGGTGAGGCACACTGTAAACTGCAAACAGTGTCTTTGAAAAGTGATTGAGTAGGCTCTGTCAATATCCTATCACATCCAGTTTATGATAAGTGATTGACTGTGATTGGCTTCTAGATATCCCTTATGTTTTACTGGTCCCCTACTGATGTTGTTTTGGTTATGCTGCGGAAGTAGTAGAGCATCTCTGGGTAGACCTGCAGATTTTCCTCTGCAGTAGTTTTCAGCTGGCTCCTCACACTTATCACCCGGAGCCCCTCAGACGTCAGTTTTCTCCCATTCCCCCGTGCCAGGTCCGTCCTCCTCGACAAGCGGAGAGTAGAACAGCACCGCAACTCAGGTCTGTGACAATTGTCACTTCACTTCTAGCACGTTCAAGGTGATGGCATCCTTACGTGACTTGAGCAAGCAGGTTTTGCCATGCCTCAGTTTGCCATCCCTCATTCACTCCAACAAGTTTTGAGTGTTTTGCGGAAATTTCAGCACAATAAATTACCTCCCCAAATT
This sequence comes from Esox masquinongy, assembly GCA_016801175.1. Classification (NCBI taxonomy): domain Eukaryota; kingdom Metazoa; phylum Chordata; class Actinopteri; order Esociformes; family Esocidae; genus Esox; species Esox masquinongy. Next base: position 54,505 of record JACXGI010001116.1, read on the forward strand.
TCATGTGCTGCGTGTCTAGAGTGGCGGGTTGGAAAATGGCCTGATAAAAGCAGCTAGTGATTTTAAGTGTTCCCTCAAGGGTGGCTTTTGCCTCATTGTGGGGCAGACTGCCTTTTGCGTTGATTGGTGCCGGGTCACACTGGACATTGAGCATAGTAGTGTATTTACAAACTCCAGTTAACAGAGTTCTATATTTTGTGGTATATGTTTAGGAGCGCCTGCATAGTTGCTTATGAAAATGGAAGTTATAACATAGTCCATCTCGGTGGCTTTATTGTCCTTGCTCAGGGGAAGAGATCTCATTGGCAGACGACCAGTTTGATTTGTGCCCATGTCAGAGGCTTACGATGGTCTTAAGAGGCAGGACACTCTAGGCTTTGGGCTCTCAGTAGGTAACTCCTGTCCCTACAACATAAAAATGCTCACAATCTGCCTCCTGCTACAGTCTGTACTTCCCAGTGATTAGTTAACAAAATCTATGGGGTGGACACATGCTACCATACTATTGCAGTCTCGTGAGTGGTGGCGTACATTGTCTGACTAGGCCAGCGTTTGGCTGGGTTGAGAAGTTTCTGGGTTCATGTCTTATTGACATTCACCAGAGAAGCTAATGATCTCCAATTAACTAGCTAGAAAGGTCGACGTAATATGCTGCTGTTGCAAAGGTCAATGTCAGCATCATATATATATATAATATAATATAATATAATATAATGCTGACATATATAAACAGTACCACTCAAAAGGTTGGATGCTTAACTATTCAGTTGAAGGGGTGTGTCCAACTTTTGACTGCTATTGTATAGAAATGTGAGCCCAGTGATAACTTTTGTTTAAGTGAATCAGCCCTCTGTTTCTCGGCCTCTCTGTCACTTTGAGGAAATTATGCTAGTAATAAGTGATAGAAAAGGCTTACTACTACACACTAAGCCAACAACATGAACAGGCCAAAATATCCCAGGAATGCGTGCCTGGAACTGACTGTAAAATGCAAACACCCGCACGGCAAACACTGCCACTTCTCGTTTGGAGGATGTTTCACAAGACAGGACATGTTGAGGATTTGTGTACTTGCTATATTTCTGTGGTGTGTGTTTGTGTGCGTGAGCTCATGACTGTGTGTGATCCAGGTTTGTGTACATGTTGGGACCAGATGCCACACGGAGTACAAACTGATGAATCAGTCACAAAAATGTTTGGGGTGGTCTCCAAAAAGTTTTTGGGGCTGGTCCTTACTTGGAAGATTTTGGCCTTCGGGGTTAAGTTTTGGCTAATACGAACAAGTGTTAGAATACTGGATACTTTAAGTTTCAGGCATTACGGGGTTAGGCATTACGACTTATCTTATTGAGGTTTAGGGCTAGGGGATGGGGAACATTTCTGGGTTTCCAGTCCCCACAGTGATAGAAAATCAAATGTACATTTGTGTGTTTTTGTGCGCACATATGAGAGAGACCCAAGGGTTCTGGTCTTTACCTGGCCAGCTATAGCTGTAATTAATGGTCACAGAGAAATAGACCCACACATCCACATGTGGAGTGCCCTCTTGGTGGTCGGCTTGAAAGTGAGTCTGTTTGCGAGGTTTCCAGGGAGACGTCATGGCGATATAATGAAACCAAGGCCTCTGGGAGGGGTGTGTGCAGGAGCGCCTCAGGGAGGGGATATAAACGTCCTAATGACCCAGAAGCTTTCTTCCTCAGGAAGTACCACTCCCCACGGGTCAATCAGGGATGAGCTCCTGGAGAATAACCAAATCCTATAGGTCTATTAGTCCTAACCTTTAACCTTTAATGACTGCTACTTTAGGGAAATGTCTGGAGAGAAATGAAGAAGGAAATACAGGGAGGGAGGGAGGGAGGCAGGGATGGAGAGAGGGAGGGAGAGCTCTCGTTCATCTTCACAAGCACAAATATTTACAGTGTGACTGCAAGTCTGTTTATGGTCCCCTTTACAATCATGCTGCCCTCCAATGCACCATCCCTCTCTACTGCTCTCATTCTCTCCTACCTTTCTTTCCATCTATCCCTCTACTTCCTAGTCTTCCTCTCATTCCACTTCCAATGGTTTCATTTCCAGCCATCTGGGTGATTTTTCAGTCCCTTTCAAGTATGCTGGCTGTCAGTGTGACTTTAAACAGTCATAGAAGCTGCCGGAAACCTCTTTAAACTTTTTGCTGCTCCGCTCTCCCATGCTGTTTATGTTTGGAGAGACGGATGAGAGAAGTGACTGAGAGGAGAAAGGAGCCGTGCTTAATAAGAGTTAACAGGTTTGGAGGGGAAAAATGTGACTAAAGCTTCCGTTCGACTTTTGCTCTGCTTCCTTTTCTTGTTCCATTACTCTTTTTGTTGTCTCTCCCGCTTCCTCTCATTCAGTGCTGTATTTCTCTGTCTGAAAAAATAACTAATTTCACCTTGCATGTAAGAATGTATTGAAATTCCAAATTCAAACCTGTTAAGTAATACAAGGGAGACTGAACATGATATGTTAACAAATTGTTTTTGTCTGTTCTGTTTTCCCTATTTCTCCATCTCTCTTTTTTCCAGGAGGTGGAAATTCTGGATATCAGCCAGATCAGGGATACCAGAACGGGGAAGTTTGCCAAATTGCCAAAGGTCGGTAACTTGTGTGTTTGTTTTCAGTTCCTGAACACTTTATGATGGATGAAAATGATGCATTTAATCCATTCATGTTTTGGTTAACTCTCAGTGCAATTCTCTGCATTAAGTCTAGATCACCCCACCTTCCCATTAACTTACAGATCACAACTTCTTGTTTTAGTTTGCCCTTCTGGGTTTTTGGACAGGTTCAATTCCCAGCCAAAGTTTGTTTTTGGTTTAAACTCCATTCTGAACTTGGGGACTGTAAAGACATCTGGTGGCAAATGATATTGATGGGTTTACTAGCTGTGGGTTAACTGTTTTAACAAAGTTTGGTGCCTTTGACAAAACACAAAGCCTAGTAAATGATGGTTAAGTTTCTTATTATTGTTTACTATACCTGTGAGGAATTTTCAGGAATTCTGGTCCCTACTTGTAATGCAGTAAAAGGTGTACATACACAAACACACACCGGACCGTCTTGAGGGGAAAGTGTGACTTTGAGACACCAGACGTGAGCTTAAGTGTGAAACTTTCAACCAAAAACTGTCAGGTTTGTTTGTGACGCCTCTCCCTCTCCTTGTTGGAGAGTCTAAAGGTGACCGAGTGGATCCACTGTCTGACAGAAACACTCCCACTGGAATAGGAAATTATTGCAAGTGGCGGACTGAGGTCGCTTCAACCTTGCCCCTAAGTCTCCTTTTCCTGACCCTGACATTAACCACCGCAGTTTTTCCCCCGCATAATTTAAAGCAACAAAACAAATTAACAATACAAAGTCTGTACAGTTTGGGTCGTTCCTCTTTAAAAGCATTTAAGAAAACAAAAAAGATGACTGAAATAAAATGAAGACCTAAAGGTAAAGACACAAAAACAAAAGCAGTCTCACGCTCTTCCCATAATACTTCTGCATCCTTCCTCAGTGATTAAAGCATTATCTGGGTTAGATGTAATACTTGAAATGCTGAATGTGCTACATTCTATCAGATAATGTTTATACATTCACCTCTCAACATACACAATGCATCAATAGAATTGTGGTGGCAGTCCTCACCCCGTTTTCTATATACTGTATTTCATTCCCAGTACCACCCTATTTCCTAACTAGTGTACTTCTTGACACCTTGAATGCATGTGTTTAGTATGATATATGTGCTTTGCCATAGGAGCCGCGTGTCCGAGAGGTGCTGGGATTCGGTAAACCGGGCGAGGCAGGCGTTAGCGTGGAAGCAAAGCTGGTTACGGTCGTCCATGGCAACGACTTGGTCAATGTCTCCTTTCTCAACTTCCAGGCTATGAATGAGGAAACAGCCAAGGTTACAATGGAAACATCTTCCCTCATTCATCCATCCCTCATTTCATCTGTCATTCTTCCCTGTCAACCCTGATCACCTCACTGAACCTTCGCTCTCTGTTCTCATGTCTTTCACTGTCATCCCTTAACTCATCTCACTGCTGCTCACTCCTTGTCCCCTCATCCCTTTT
>JACXGI010001116.1:58686-88111 GCA_016801175.1 Esox masquinongy
CCCCCCCCCCCCCGGCCCTTGTTTACTCTGACCTGTTCACCTGAAGCTGTTTTCTCTCCGTCCCCCTCTTTCCTTCTTTCTTTCCTTCCTTTCTTCCTTCCTCCTCTTTTCGTGTGTGTGTCCGGAAACAGTTAGGTCCGGAAATATTTGGACCCTGACACAATTTTAAAAAATTGTCTATTTCTCTGTGACCACCTCAATGGATCTGAAATGAAACAACCGAGATGCAATTGAAGTGCAGACTTTCAGCTTTAATTCAAGGGGTTGAACAAAAATATTGTAAGAAACGTTTAGGAATTGCAACCATTTTCATACCCAGTCACCTTATTTCATGGGCTAAATGTAGTTTAACACAATTAAACACAATTAAAATGTAGTTTAACACATTAACACAATCATAAATAAAATGTTCATTTTTAATACTTCATCAAGGATCCTTTGCAGGCAATGACTGCTTGAAGTCTGGAACGCATGGACATCACCAAACACTGGGTTTCCTCCTTTGTGATGCTTTGCCAGGCCTTTACTGCAGCTGTCTTCAGTTGTTGCTTGTTTGTGGGTCTTTCTGCCTTAAGTTTTGTCTTCAGCAAGTGAAATGCATGCTCAATCGGGTTGAGATCAGGTGATTGACTCGGCCATTGCAGAATATTCCACCTCTTTGCCTTACAAAACTCCTGTGTTGTTTTCACAGTACGTTTTTGGTCATCGTCCATCTGTAAAATGAAGCGCCATCCAATCAACTTTGCTGAATTTGGCTGAATCTGAGCAGACAATATATCCCTATACACTTCAGAATTCATGCAGCTGCTTCTGTCTTCTGTCACATCATCAATAAACACTAGTGACCCAGTGCCATTGGAAGCCATGCATGGTCATGCCATCACGCTGCCTCCACTGTGTTTTACAGATGATGTGGTATGCTTCAGATCATGAGCCGTTCCAAGCCTTCTGCATACCTTTTTTTCCCATCATTGTGGTACAGGTTGATCTTAGTTTCATCTATCTAAAGAATGCTGTTCCAGAACTGGGCTGGCTTTTTTAGATGTTATTTGGCAAAGTCTAATCTGGCCTTTTTATTCCTGAGGTTTATGAATGGTTTGCACCTTGTAGTGAACACTGTATTTGGTCTTCTCTTTATGGTAGACTTGAATAATGATAAGCCTACCTCCTGGAGAGTGTTCTTCACTTGGCTGGATGTTGTGAAGGGGTTTTCTTTACCATAGAAAGGATCCTATGATCATCTACCACTGTTGACTTCCGTGGATGTACAGGCCTTTTTGTGTTGCAGTGTTAACCAGTGCGTTCTTTTTTTTCAGAATGTACCAAACTGTTGATTTGGCCACGCCTAATGTTTCTGCTATCTCTCTGATAGAATTTTTTTTTTTTTGCAGTCTAAGGATGGCCTGTTTCACGTGCGTTGAGAGCTCATTTGACAGCATGTTGTGGGTTCACAGCACCAGCTTCCAAATGCGAATGCCACACCTGGAATCAACTCCAGACCTTTTACCTGCTCAATTGATGAAGAAATAACAAAGGAGTAGCCCACACCTGTCCATAAAACAGCTTTTGACTTAATTGTCCAATTACTTTTGGTCCCTTGAAAAAGTGGGGGCTACATATTAAAGAGCTGTAATTCTTAAACCCTTCTTCCAGTTTGGATATGAATGCCCTCAAATTAAAGCTGAGAGACTGCACTTTAAGCCCATATTCATTATTTAACTGTAACTTGAATATATTTTGGTAAACACCCAAAATAACAAAACCTGTGTCAGTGTCCAGTTATTTCCGGATGTGTGTGTGTGTGTGTGTGTGTGTGTGTGTGTGTGTGTGTGTGTGTGTGTGTGTGTGTGTGCGCGCGCGCGTGCGTGCGTGCGTGCGTGCTCGCGTTCGTTCGTTCGTGTTCAAACGTATTTAAAAATCATTGTTCACTGTGTTTTCAGGTGTGGACAGATGAATTGTTTAAACTAGCCACAAACATTCTTTCCCAGAATGCATCTCGCAACACCTTCCTCCTCAAAGCGTAAGTTGTGGCTGTATGTGCATGTGTCTGTTTCTGTATCTTATTCACCAAGAAGTATTCCACTGACAGTGCAAGATTTTTCATGGTCTCCCCCCCTTTTTGTCTCAGGTACACCAAGTTAAAGTTGCAGGTTAATCAAGATGGAAAGATCCCAGTGAAGAAGTGAGAGATTTCTGCTATTTATGAAACAAACACACCTACACACACACTTCTGCTTTTCCTGTCACAGCTCAACGTTGACTTGCCACTTCTCCTCTTTCAATCTAATATCCCAGTTTCACTTTCTCTTGTTTGCTCTAACACTCACTCACTCACTCACTCACTCACTCACTCACACACACACACACACACACACACACACTTTCTCTTTTTCAATTTCTTGCTCAACTAATTTCGGTGTAACTGAGATTCAGATGTTGTGCTGTGTCTGCAAACTAAATGAAACGTGGCTAGGTCAACTTAATTATTACACCCAATTAAGTTTGAATGGTTAAAATAGCGTGTTCTCTCTCCCTCAGTTTCATTCAATTAAAGTTGTTTATTGGCCAAACAAAACCCTACAGTGTTGACAAAACATCAATCTTGAATAAATCGCCCTCTGTCTTTCCCTCTTCCCACTCACCCTCTCTCCCCACCTGTTTCCTCCTGCCTTTGCTCCCCTCCTGGCCGTGTTCTCTCCCATCTTCTCGGTCGCCCCTGACGTCTCTCTTCCTCTCTGTCTTTCCTCTTTCTCGCAGTATCCTCAAAATGTTTTCTGATAAGAAGAGAGTGGATACAGCCCTGGAACAGTGCGGTCTGGTCACCAACAGGGTAATAAAACATTTGTCAACATATAATTCATACTTATTCATAGTCACCTCCTTTTATACTTAGCAGTTGCATTTCTGCTTCAAATTCCTTAATTTATTTTTATTGTAACGTAATCAGTTAAGCAGTCCATTGTCAATCCATAATCACAGACCCCCTTCAACAGTTATGAACAACAAATTCAGATTCCTTCCCTTATGCTTTGAACAGTGGTCAATGTTTGAATTGACTCATCAACCATGTCTGTCATGGTTGGCATTTGTTAAAACAGCCACAAAGTCTGTTGTCTTTTGTAAAGCGTTGAAACAAAGGAATGACTTTTGGGTTCTTATGTAACGTCAGGGATGAACCCAAATTTATCAGTGTGGTAAAGGTTTTAACAAAATGCATTGTTGAAATTGGCGGTGTTCAGTTACAATTTAGATGTAAGCAGTTTCACCTAGTGAAAACCGGTTCTACCATCAATACAAACACTGCTCGGTCTTTACATGTTCACCTATTTCACACAAAAATCTTCAAGATTAAAATTGTAGTTTTCCTTTTAACCCTTAAATCTTTAAGGTTAGAATTGTATGGGAGGGCAAGCTGATCCGAGATCTGTACTGAAAATAAACTTCACCCCGGAGCAATACAGACTAGTCATAACGAATGGGCTTGTGTCACAAGTGACACGCTGTTCCCTTTATACTTCACTACTTTTACAGAGGCCTCTGTTCAGAAGTAGTGCACTATATAGGGAACAGGGTGCCAACTGGGACTCGATCATGGTTTTTGGAGCGGCATCATGTGAAAGGGTCAAAGTTCAAGCCCATTTTCTCCCTTACCACGTGGTAGTTCTCTCCATTGACCTCTGTCCATTTTTCCCTGTGAAAACACACTTGGACATGGGCAAACACACACACACACACACACACACACACACACACACACACCAATGCCTTCAGTCATAGGGCGTTGCCACGGTAACTGTTTTATGTAGCTTGTTTCAATACTGTCGTCTTCTGCCCCCTGCTGGTACAATAACAGAAAAAGACCTGTTAGTGAAACTGGATCATCCTCTGTCGAAAAATCACAGCAAGCTAGATCGACGTCCTGTTGTTTAAGGACTGCCGATGTTTAATCCTCGATTGTGCTTTCGGCCTTGTGAATGGGAGTAATAATAACAATCAGCTGTGGTCTTTGTGATAACTGAGTCCATGCACTGACAAAGGTTATAAAACTTTAAAGAAGCTATGTGTGTGTTGAAGGGGTCTGTGCATGGTCTCTGGGTCCCTGAGCTAGAAGGTATGGAATGGTCCAATATCCATTAAAACCTGAGGGAATAACATCTGTGTTTAAAGCAATGTATTTTGACATGTGCTATCTGTGATCGTCTTGTTTTGTCTGTTCTGTGTTTTTTTCTGTTTGTTTGTAATCATTGTACCATAACTGTATGTGTGAACATGTATATGCATGGCCCAGCTTTAGAAGAGACCTTGGTCTTAGTCTGTGTTCCTTGTTGAAATAAAGGTATAATAATAAAATATAATGAATGAACAAAACTGATTATGATTGGTTTCAGGTGTGGCAGGTAGAATGTCATTGGCACAATGCTGATAGCATAATGGAGCTGAAATTTAATCCTGCCTGTAAAGTATCAGGCAGCCAAACTACAAACTGATGAAAAAAATACTGAATACAGTAGGACAATGAATTTGCAGATATCAGCACAGTATTCTTGTTAATTGCTAAGATATTTGCGCTAAACCCCAGATGTTAGCACATCTGAAGCATATGGATAGGCTTGCAGAGTCTAGTGGTAACAATGCAATATAACTTTATTGTCCACAGTCAAAGCCAAACAAAAAAATGTGTGTTCAGCTTTTTACCATGTTGTTGGTTTATGGGCCTAGCTCAAGGACCCAGGGTTGGAACTTCTATCTTGTGATATGAACCTACTTGCCAGATCATTTCACCTCTTTTATTAGTGTCTGACACGGGATTCAAAAGGGCTGCCTTTGGGCTTCTGGTTCATCCGTTAGCTTTTGGGCTACCTACACTAGTCATTTAGCTCACTATCTTACCCAGAGAGACTTGCCGATAGACCACTCTTGTTTTTTTGTTTTTTTTTAAAAAGTTGGTCTTCTACCGATATAGATGACTGAATGTGGAGTATTAGATTTGAAATAGGTTATCATTCTTCATCTGTTTCTGCCATTTACTCCAGGTGGAAGGCATTAAACCAGATGATTTTACATGGGAGATGTTCCAGAGTTTTCTTCACAGTCTCTGTCTACGTCCAGAAATAGAACGCATCTTTGTAGAGCTGTGAGTCGCACAGATACACATGCACGTGCACATGCGCACATTTAACCCATTAACATATGTGCTCACACACACACACACGTATATATACACACATATTAAACTATTTTTTCTCACTCTAATATAACAAATCCAACTACGCCAACCTAATCTCTCTCTAAACAACAAACATTCCTCCCTCTCCTTTCTCTCTATGTCCCCCTCTCTCCCGTCCCCCTATTTCTCCCTTCCTCTCTCTTTCTCCCCCTCGCTCTCACAGTGGCTCTAAGGGGAAGCCATTTCTTTCCCTCGATCAGCTAACAGACTTTATAAACAGACGTCAAAGAGACTCTCGACTCAACGAGGTACTGTACCCTCCGCTGAAGAGGGAACAAATTCGACAGCTGATGGAGAAATACGAAAGTAACGCCAGCCAGCTGGAGAGAGGTGTGTGTGTGTGTGTGTGTGTGTGTGTGTGTGTGTGTGTGTGTGTGTGTGTGTGTGTGTGTGTGTGTGTGTGTGTGTGTGTGTGTGTGTGTGTGTGTGTTTAGTTTCTTTGGGTCGTTCATCCTCTTTGTCCCTCATTCTTTCTGGTCCCCTCCCTCAATTCCCTCATTCATTTAAGAAATAATATCTATCTCTCAATGAAATCTAATGGCTTTATTGGAATGGGAAACATTTGTGTACATTTCCAATGCAAATGTGGAAAATTTGTAGTAAAAAAGTTAAAAAAGAAAATCTGAACTTTTTACTTGACATTACCCACATTTGCAAAAGGATAAACGCATTTTAAGTGTTTTAATCTATGTACTGTCTCTCCTTCCCTCTCTGTCTCTTTCTCTCATTCTCGTTGAATGCCTTGCTTTCAACTTTCCACAGACAAAATTAGTCTGATGGGGTTTACCAGGTATCTAGGAGGAGAGGAGAATACCATCGTCCCACCAGAGAGACTAGACATTATAGATGACATGAACCAGCCACTGTCCCACTACTTCATCAACTCGTCACACAACACTTACCTCACAGGTAAACACACACACAAAAACATACACAAGAACAGAGTCTCACGTTAGTTTTTCACCTCATACGCACGTCATAGTTGCCAGGCGAGGAGGGAGTGAAGAGAGTTTGACCAATCCTTTGGAAGTCTGCATTCAACGAAAGCAGTGAACTGTTCAATAAAACAGGAACTGGGCTCTAGTGAACACTCACAGATACAAATGTAAAATACCTCAAAGACACGCACTACACATAGCAGATATACAAGTGCACCATCACATTTTTGCAGACATCCCAGTTATATCCGCATGGGTGTACGCACTCACATCTCTCTCCCTCACCTCCAGTTGGTCAGCTGACTGGTCTGTCGTCAGTGGAGATGTATCGTCAGGTGTTGCTGACTGGATGTCGCTGTATCGAGCTGGACTGTTGGAAAGGACGGCCGCAAGACGATGAACCCTACATCACACATGGCTTCACCATGACCACAGAGATACCCTTCAAGGTGTGTGTGGATGTGTGTGTTTATATCACGCACTTCAGCATGACCCAATTAGACCGCATTCAGGATTCCAGGACAGTTTATATGAGCTGTCTCCAATCACACCCTAGCACCTATGTAGTACACTGTTTTTGACCAGAGCCCCTCATTCTTGAGATGGTCAACAATGGAATACATGAACTTACAATTTTCTCACACTCTTTGTATCTTTTTTCTTTCAATCCATCTTTTTCTTTCTATTCATCTTCCATTAATCTCTGTCTCTTGCTATAGGAAGTTATTGAAGCGATAGCAGAGAGTGCATTCAAGTCTTCTCCATATCCTGTCATACTCTCCTTTGAAAACCATGTTGACTCGTGAGTAAAGCATTATCTCGCTCTCTCCCTCCCTCTTTCACCCTCATACACTCTCTCTCCCTCACACATTCTCCATCTCGGTCTTCCTCTCCCTCTCTGTCTCTCCCCCCTCTGCCCCCCTCCCGCCCACCCATCTCCCCCCCTCTCTCTGTCTCACCCCCCTCTCTCTGTTCCCCCCCTCTGTCTTCTCCCCCCCATCTCTCTGCCCCCCCCCCGCCCCCACCGTCTTCGCATCTCTTCCTCTATTTTTATCTTCCTCCCTCTAGTCTCTCTCTCTTCCCCCTCTCTCTTTCTTCCCCCTCTCTCTTGTGTTTTTTAGGGGTGTGGGGTGTGTGTGCATTGGGGGTGGGGGGTGGTTACACATTGTGGATGTGTTATTAAAAAAAACTATTTTCTGTCTTTTCATCTCTCTCTATTCCTTTCTTAGAGCGAAGCAGCAGGCCAAGATGGCAGAGTATTGCCGGACTATCTTTGGAGACGCCCTGCTCATTGACCCTCTAGAGAAATATCCGGTGGGTCTTGCAAAGGGTTAGAAGGTTCACAGGCCAAGAAAGTTTTGGAACCCATGTACTAACCCTAATAATATTTTCTGTTAGTCTAACATGTCTCCTCTATGACCTGACTCCAGACTCTCTTAACTGTTTTTATTTAAATGAGTTCAGATCAGTCCTCACTAAGTCTCACGGGCAGCCTAATTCCCAAAAGTTTCCACTAATTGAACTTTTGACCAATGACATCTGATTTGAATGTTAATTGAGATGCCTATGTAAATGCAGACCAATCTTTGGCTGTGTTCTTGGTTTTTAACAGCTGACCCTGTTTTCTCCCTTAGCTTCATAATATCAGAGGAATAGCAAGATATTTATGGAGACAAATAGAGCTCAAATGTATTGACTGTAAGAAAAGAAAAATGTAACTGAAATATTTCATAGTATGAAAAAACTAAATTCAATCGTATGAAAAAAATGGATTCAAGCATGGAAAAAGTGTATGCCAAAATCATTAAATGGATTTTCGTGTCCAATCTTAAAATGTCTTTGTTCAAACATGTTTTTTCCACGTTCACTTCTTCTTACGATTACAATTTCTTCCCACCTTCGTTCGAGTCATGTTTTATCAAAACCAAGTTTTGAGCCTCTATTGGCGTGGAGGCGGGGCTTTATCTGGGCATTGAATTCTCGCACCCAATTAGCCATGAATCACACCATTATAAAGTGAAAATCATAGCCTTTCCATGCACTGCTTTCCCAATGCAATCTGTGGAGAGAAGTTTAAGAATTGTATAAACTACGCTAAATGTGTACATTTAAGCAGAATAATAAACTGTTATTCCCAGGTTGCATCGACGTCACTGTTGCCATGGTCACAGACACAGATATTGATTGAAGTTTAACGTGTTCAAGTGACTGAAGTTGGACAGGGGCTAATTACCATTTGTTCTAAGCCTAATGAAACATCAGAGCAAAAAAAAATCCAGTTAATGAGTTAAGTATAAACTTTTACCGCATTTGAATGTAGTTTTTTTTTAGTTTTTATAGTTATTAATTAGTTAAATAAACCATAGCACACACATTAGACTGTGCACTGAGAGACCTGACGAGACGTGAGTTTGCCGTGTTTTATATGCTACTGTCACCCTGGTCACCCTTAATCTGGGGGGAGAATATGTTGGGGTACATAGTACCTACAGACCATGTTAAACTTTCATCAATATCTGTGTCTGTGACCATGGCAACAGTGACGTTGATGCAACCTGTGAATAACAGTTTATTATTCTGTTTAAATGTACACATTTAGCCTACCTTATACAATTCTTAAATAAAGCCCCCCATCCATGCCAATAGAGGCTCAAAACTTGGTTTTGAGAAAACATGATTCGAACGAAGATGGGAAGAAATTGTAATCGTAAGAAGAAGTGAACGTAGAAAAAACTTGTTTGAAGGAAGACTATTTAAGGTCGGATGCAAAAATCCATTTAATGATTTTAGGATACACTTTTTCCACGCTTGAATCTATTTTTTTCATACGATTGAATTTAGTTTTTTCATACTATGAAATATTTCAGTTACGTTTTTCTTTTCTTACAGTCAGTACATTTGAGCTCAATTTGGCTCCATAGATGTTGCATAATTTCCTCTTTTTCTATAGCTGCTTTGACTTTTTAGTCACTTAGCAGACACTCTTAAGCAGAGCCACGTGCAGGAGCAATTATATTTAAGGGCTTAGCAGAAGGGCACATCAACAGGGCTTTTACTTTGTCAACTCAAGAATTCAAACCAGTTTTAGTTATGAGACCAAAACTCTAAACACAAGCTTACCTGCCACTACACCCGCCCCCCCCACCATGAGCTTTTCTTTTAGATGCTTCTAGGTCATCCCTGAAAAGGTATGAACGTATTGCATAATGTCCCCTCTAACAGCTGGTCCCAGGACAGCCCTTACCGTCACCACAGGAGCTGCTGGGTAAGATTCTGATAAAGAACAAGAAGAAGCACCAGTACAACAGAGCGTCCAGCGGGGGCAGCTGTCGGAGGAGGACAGGAGAGGATGCTGTGGATATGGCTTCTTCACCTGCTCATGGTATATATACTGAACACACTTACACACACACATACTCAAAGACGTTGGTTTTATGGTCAAAAATGTATTCCTTGTCCAGAAGAGAACTAGCCACAACTCAGAGTCTGGTTCCTCTCTGGGTTTCTTCCTAAGTTCCGACCTACTAGGAAATGTTTCCTAGCCCCTGTGCATCAACTTAGTTGTTGCTTTCTCTTTGTGATTTCAGGCTTGGTACCTGTAAAAGCACTTGGTGACAACTGCTGATGTAAAAACTGCTTTATAAAATATATTTGATTGATTGAAGAGCTTTTGTAGTGAAGAAATTTGTTCCTCACTAAGATTGTAAAACAGGAAAATCTACACACACGCACTCACTACTGGTTGTGTACAACCCCATTTCCAAAAAAGTTGGGACACTGTGTAAAATGTAAATAAAAACAGAATGCCAATTTGGGACAGGGGCTTATTTACCACTGTGTGGCATCTCCTCTTCTTTTAACAATGGAAACGGCATTGTATGTTTTGCTGTATTTTCTAATTTTTTTCCCTTTTCAAGTTTAACTTTCACGCACAGTATAATAGCAAGCATATGCATTTTGTGTGTGTTTATGCCCACCATGCATGCAGACTCCACTTTCAGTGACTGCGAGACTGGCCAGCTGCTCTCTAATGGGGAGGAGAAGCAGGCTGAGGGGCTTATCAAAGATGGAGATCCTCGCAAGTCTCTTGGTCAGTTCACTTACTGAATGAAGAACGTGGGTGGGTGGAAGGGACAGAACGATGGACAGAGTACATAGACGGGTGGACGTTATTGACACGTCTATATATTCTAGGAGGCGAGGGAGAGAGCGAGGAAGAGGAGGAAGATGAACCGGTGCCTGAACTGAAGAAACCTAACTCAGATGAGGTTAGTCCTTTATTGTGGCTTTCATACTAACAATTAGGTTGCCCCCATACAGTTGTGCTCATAAGTTTGCATAACCTGGCAGAAATTGTGAAATTCTGGCATTGATTTTGAAAATATGACTGATCATGCAATTTAAGGATAGTGATCATATGAAGCCATTTATAATCACATAGTTGTTTGGCTCCTTTTTAAATCATAATGATAACAGAAATCACCCAAATGGTCCTGATCAAAAGTTTACATACCCTTGAATGTTTGGTGTTGTTTCAGACACACAAGGTGACGCACACAGGGGAAAATGGCAATTAAAGGTGAATTTCCCACACCTGTGTCTTTTTAAATTGCAATTAGTGTCTGTGTATAAATAGTCAATGAGTTTGTTAGCTCTCATGTGGATGCACTGAGCAGGCTAGATACTGAGTCATGGGGAGCAGAAAAGAACTGTCAAAAGTAACAAGGTAATGGAAATTTATAAAGATGGAAAATGATATAAAAACATATCCAAAGCCTTGCAAATGCCAGTCAGTATTGTTCAATCACTTATTTAGAAGTAGAAAATTCGGGGATCTCTTGATGCCAAGCCAAGGTCAGGTAGACCAAGAAAGATTTCAGCTAAAATTGCCAGAAGAATTGTTCGGGATACATAGAAAAACCCACAGGTAACCTCAGGAGAAATACAGGCTGCTCTGGAAAAAGATGGTGTGGTTGTTTCAAGGAGCACAATATGACGATACTTGAACAAAAATGAGTTGCATGGTCGAGTTGCCAGAAAGAAGCCTTTACTGCGCCAATGCCACAAAAAAGCCTGGTTACAATACGCCCGACAACACCTTGACACGCCTCACAGTCTCTGGCACACTGTAATTCGGAGTGAAAGACCAAAATAGAGCTTTATGATCACAACCATAAGCTCTATGTTTGGAGAGGGGTCAACAAGGCCTATAGTAAACAGAATACCATCCCCACTGTGAAGCATTGTGGTGGCTCACTGATGTTTTGGGGGGGGGGGTGAGCTCTAAAGGCACGGGGAATCTTCTGAAAATTGATGGCAAGATGAATGCAGCACATTATCAGACAATACTGGCAGACAATTTGCATTCTTCTGCACGAAAGCTGCACATGGGACGCTCTTGGACTTTCCAGCATGACAGTGACCCTAAGCACAAGGCCAAGTTGAACCTCCTGTGGTTACAGCAGAAAAAGGTGAAGGTTCTGGAGTGGCCATCACAGTCTCCTGACCTTAATATCATCAAGCCACTCTGGGGAGATCTCAAATGTTTGGTTCATGCAAAATGACCCAAGACTTTGCATGACCAGGAGGCATTTTGCCAAGACGAATGGGCAGCTATACCACCTGCAAGAATTCGGGGCCTCATGGACAACTATTACAAAAGACTGCACGCTGTCATTGATGCTAAACCTAACCCAACATCCAAATAAACAAACAGTACAAAATCATGCCCTAAATTAGCGTGTAGATCAGAGGTTCCAAAACTAGGGGTTGCAACCCCATGTGGGGTCACCTGATATGAAAATGGGGTCGAGAGAGAATGTTTTACAATTGACACTCATGGCCTCAAATAAAAAAAAATAACAATTATATAATTTTAATTCACATGGTTGGGGCACTAATTTTTAGATATTGAAATGGGGTTGTTTGGCCAAAAAAGTTTGGGAACCCCTGGTGTCGATCAGTCAGGACTTAAATATGATTGCATGACACATAATCATTTTGAATTCAAAGATTATTTGACATTTTCATTTTGACTGAATAGCTAATGTCATACAACTTGTGGTTTGTATGACATTAGCTATTCCGTTTTTTAAAATTCACATTTTTACCGCCTATTGTGCCCATGGTAAACATGCCAAGTGAAAGAGAGCCTTTTTTGTGTGTCAGGCTAGTCGGGCCAAAAAGAGAGAATTTACTAGGTTTTGCCTTTGCTGTTAACTATGTAACAGCTAGCAAGCTTGGCAATCTAACTAATGTTATGCAACATGTGCTTTTGTGTCTGTGGTGTAATTATAACCGAGTGAGCTTTTATACACCTATCAGCCATAACCTTATAACCTTATGACCACTGACAGGTGACGTGAATAACACTGATAATCTTGTTTTCATAGAACCTGTCAGTGGGTGGGATATACTAGGCAGCAAGTGAACATTCTGTCCTCAAAGTTGATGTGTTAGAAGCAGGAAAATGGGCAAGCGTAAGGATCTGAGCGACTTTGACAAGGGCGGTCTGCAGTGACGGTCTGCAGTGGTCAGTACCTATGAAAAGTGGTCCAAGGAAGGAAAAGTGATGAACTGGCGACAGGGTCGTGGGCGGCCAAGGCTCATGGGTGCACGTGGGGAGTGAGGGCTGGCCCGTGTGGTCTGATCCAACAGACGAGCTACTGTAACTCAAATTGCTAAAAAAGTTAATGCTGGTGCTGATAGAAAGGTGTCAGAACACACAGTGCATCGCAGTTTGTTGCGTATGGGGCTGTGTAGCCGCAGACCAGTCAGGGTGCCCATGCTTACCCCTGTGACCACCGCCGAAAGCGCCTACAGTGGGCACGTGAGCATCAGAACTGGACCACGGAGCAATGGAAGAAGGTGACTTGGTCTGATGACTCACGTTTCCTTTTACATCATGTGGATGGCCATTCATGTGGATGTTACTTTGACACAAACCACCTACCTAAGCATTGTTGCAGTGCATGTGCAACCTTTCACTGCAACTGTATTGTATAAGATGGCATTGGCCTCTTTCAGTAGGATAATGCACCCTGCCACAGAGCAAAAATGGTTCAGGAATGGTTTGAGGAACACAACAAGTTCAAGGTGTTGACTTGGCCTCCAAATTCTGCAGATCTCAATCCAATCAAGCATCTGTGGGATGTGCTGGACAAACATGTCCGATCCATGAAGGCCCCACCTTGCAACTTACAGGACTTAAAGGATCTGCTGCTAATATCTTGGTGCCAGATACCACAGAACACCTTCAGAGGTCTAGTGGAGTCCATGCCTCGACGGGTCAGGGCTGTTTTGGCGGCAAAAGGGGGACTTACATAATACTAGGCAGGTGGTTATAATGTTATGGCTGATTGGTGTATACAGTGCAATCCATGAGTGTTTGGACAGTTTTGTTATTTTTGCTCTCTACTCCTGCACTCCTGGATTTTAAATAATACAATGAGGATCGAGTTAAACTATAGAATGTAAACTTTAATTTTAATCAAAATGTATTTGGGACTGGTAATACTACACAACATCTGGACAAAAATAAACAAGAAAATCACTAATGTGGCGGCAAGATCTGACATTTTGCCTCCACGGTCACCAATTGGTTGATCCTAAAAATGCAATCTGGAATCATAAAACAAATGATATTTATCACTTCAAACATAATTATTCCCTTAACTAAACAGTATGTAGCAAATCAACAACAACAAATTCCAAAACACAATTTTATTCTGTTTATAAAAGTTCTTGTGGGTCTCTCTAATTGGCTGCCACGGGTACCGTGCATTATGGTTCTCCACCTATGGTTCTGTTATTTAACCTTTATTTTCATTACTGAGACCTGCAGATGAGCCCTGTGTTGACACATCAAGTACATACATTTCTATTAAAATGCTCTGTTTTACACAGTACTAAGTATGGGGAATACTGACACCAAATAATTATGAGCACACAAATCATAAGACACACACGGAGGAAAACATTCCTCTAAAATCCTTTTGAATTGCCTTAGAGGCCCAATTCATTTAACTAAATATGGTCTTGGAAATTGGTTGTGAAGAAAAACTAAAAGTAGAAGCATATAAAATTAGATAATTTGTGTAGAGATGATGGTTACAACCTTGAAAGGATAAACCAATATTATTCATGTAAAGGAAAAATAAAACTGAGCCAAGAATTGATCCTTGTGGAGCCCCCTTCAACATTGTCCAGAAATTAGATTTAACCCCTACTTTGAATACACACTGTGACCTGTCATTTAAGTATAGTACCAGTGAAATGTTTGGACACCTACACATTAAAGGGTATTTCTTTATTTTTACAACTGTCCACATTGTAGAATAATAGCGAAGACTCTGCGGTACAACTCATCCCAAATCTCAATTGGGTTGAGGTCAGTTGATTGTGGAGGCAAGGTCATCTGATGCAGGACCATTAGTCCCCTTCTTGGTTAAATTGCCCCTACGCAGCCTCGAGTTGTGCTGTGTGTTGTTGTCCTGTTGAAATGCAAATGATAGTCCCAATAATTGCAAACCAGATGAGATGGCATATTGCTCCTTAATCCAGGGGGTATATTGCAAAACACTTAATCCAGGGGGTATGATGGGAAATATCTTAAGTGGGCATGGACTGACTTCATTGCCATAGTGCTACAGCAATAATGTCCCACAACATCCTTGCACCACTTCTATTTGGATGCACACTGAGGTATTTCCAGAACAGATCAAAACTGTCAATAAAATCAAAGGAAAATCGACAGCTCTCAGATTCAAGCCATACGTGCAAGTTGAGTAGCCTACTAAACTGACAACAGCATCCACATCCATGTGTCCACATAAACACTACATATATTTTCCTGCTAAAACAGTATGGCTACCATGAGCCAATGAGCTTGCATGAAAGGCGTTTCCTGTACAGCTGTGTTACCTCTAGGCCAAGCAAAACTGTACTTTAGAGTGTGAATGCAATATTTTACCCACTCATGGTTAAGGAAACAACACAGCCTTTAAATTGCCACCACGTGGTTGGTCCGAACGTGCTCGCACACATGGTGTTCTGCTGTTATTACGTTTACCAAGTTTTATTAATATTTGGCATGCCAAATAACTAATGATAACGCCTGAGATAAATAACCGCATGCCATTGTGAATGACCAGATCAGAGTTGTTTATCCACGTGCTTGCTGACAGTGAGTTGCTTCTTTCTGGGCTGAATACCGTGGTACCAGTGTTAGTCAATCTGGCCAGTATATTTCTCCCTTTAAGACCTATATTGAGTTGGATAGCAGCCCACAGGAGAAATAACTTATTATACAATATTATTGGTGGTAACCATCTGACACTCCAACTGAATAGAATGCATCACTGTAACACCCAGTGACCTTCGCTTATTTGCTGTCCACATTGTTAGTGTAGCAAATATCAGGGTGATTAAAGCACTCTACATGATAGAATTTTCACTAAGTATGTACTACTACAAATTTTACTTCTAGGTAATTGTCATTTTGCCTACAAAATTTACAAAGTAAATATATTTTGTTGGAGTACATACCGTTATAGCTGTGTGTGCTACAAAAATGTACTTTTACCCTTCAACTACTGCACGTGTGTGCTCGTAGTTTTTCTGTCTGTCGGCAAGACGCGCATCATGCTCATGGACGGATGATGCATGCCCCTTGGCTGTAGTGATGTGCATCTCAGCTAAGGACAGACAAAATTGAGCTGTTAATGAATTTGTTGAAAAGGCAGTAAAGCAGTTTGACACATTCAATTACAGAAGTCTCACAAACTGAAATGTTGGGACATTTTAATTACCAGGATTTAGGATGACAACGAATAGGTCAATACATTTAATATAGCCTTTACTCAGGTCCACTGAAACCATGGATGGGGCAACTCCACAGAAATGATCTGGTAACAGCTGTTAAATAAACTGTTGCACTATACTGCAGCCAACACTGCTCATCACCCTGCATGTTTACATATCCATACACTAGAACTGTAAATGTGTAAAAATGCATAATACTATGTATTATTATGACAACATACCATTATTTTGAAAAGGGGCATTATGAAAAAGGTTTCATAACAATGTGACACTTAAATATTTTCTGAATAAACATTTTTTATTCATGATTTATGTATTTATTTATTTTTTATTGACTTTTGGTCATCCCTATAAAAATCAACATTTTTCTGTTTTGTATGGTGGAAATCTACCAAATGGCTCCTATAATGAGGAAGTCATTTATTAACACTTTCTCTCCTCTCCTTCCCCTGTCTCTCTCCTGTCCCTCTTTCCCCATTACCTCTCTCCCCGGTCAATCTTTCCACGGTCCCTCTCTCCCCGGTCTCTCTCTCTCTATCTCTCCTTTCTGTTTCTTTCCCTGTCTCTCTCAGGGTACAGCCAGTAGTGAAGTGAATGCAACAGAGGAGATGTCGACTCTGGTCAATTACATCGAACCTGTTAAGTTTAAAAGCTTCGAGAACGCAAACAGTGAGTGTCTGCCTGTCTTCAGTGCGAGGCATGAGTAGTGAGCAGTGGTTGGCGCCAAGTTTGTGTGTGGGTGGATATGCATCATTTGTCCTAACCACCTTTCTCATGTAGCTCATTAGGCCAGCTAAGTGACTCTTCATAGTTAATGATTAGCTAAGATAAATACGCACTTAGATTGATAGATAGATTGATTTTGACTTTGAATTACTCTCAATTTCCTTTTCAATTAATTTCTTTATTGGCATGACCTGACAATGTACACATTGCCATAGGGTACCCTAATAATTGTATTTACAATATAACATAATTAAAGTAATGATAATAATCAAGATTGTCAACAAGTAAATATAAAAAGAAATCATAGAAATAAAAACATATAAAATAAACAATAGCACAAGACAGGTTTCTAGGTCTGTCAGCACCATCCTTTATTGACTTTTCTTTCTTTCTCTCTTTCTTTCTCTCAATTTTCTTTCTCTCACCTTTTTCAGAGAGGAATAAGTATTTTGAAATGTCGTCATTTGTGGAAACCAAGGGTATGGACACACTGAAGAGTTCTCCTATCGAGTTTGTTGAGTACAATAAGAAGCAACTCAGTCGTATCTATCCAAAAGGCACCAGGGTAGACAGTTCCAACTACATGCCACAACTCTTTTGGAACGTCGGCTGCCAGATGGTGGCACTAAACTTTCAGACACTTGGTAAGTCCACCATCTTTTATTTTATTTTTAAAGATGAATGGTTTCAGGAATTTTATGCCTCATTGGAAAGGAAAGTGGTGAAAGAGTTTTTCCTGAAAGAACACTGGCAGAATTTGAACCAACTCTGCAACAGTACATTTGCACTGGAGGCAGTGGCTTAGACCACTGGGACACCCTAGGTCTAAGCCACTGCCTTTCACTCTTCAACCAGTGCACTTCTGATCTCATCTTAACCTTCTGTTCTTTTCTCATCTCGCTCTTATTCCTGTATCTGTCCTGTGTGTCTCTCTGTTCCTTTGCTTCATTTGTTTCTATGGCTAACACATCTTCTTCCCCCACCCTCTCTCACCCCTCTCTCTCAGACCTGCCCATGCAGTTGAACATGGGTGTGTTTGAGTACAACGGGCGCAGTGGCTACCTTCTCAAACCGGAGTTCATGAGAAGAACTGACAAGCACTTTGACCCGTTCACTGAGAACATTGTGGATGGCATTGTAGCCAACACCGTGAAGATCAAGGTAAGTGTATGTTTGTGTGATCCTGGTTTTACCAGTTCCAAAAGTTTCCAGAAAGATTGTCAAACCAGTCATCATAATAAAAAACTATTTCCAGGGTTAGGTTAAGAGTAAATCCTTTGTTGGTAGTGTCTATTTGGGGTTTGTTTTAGGTTTAGTCATGGAGTTAAGGTTAGGGTCAGATTAAGTGTATTGTAGTTAAGATTAGGGATAGGGTTATGTTAAAAGGGAAAATTGGGAATACTTTTTCTTGTCAGCT
Source organism: Esox masquinongy (assembly GCA_016801175.1). Lineage (NCBI taxonomy): Eukaryota > Metazoa > Chordata > Actinopteri > Esociformes > Esocidae > Esox > Esox masquinongy. The sequence continues at coordinate 76,817 of JACXGI010001116.1, forward strand.
CTAGGATTACACCTGTCATCCTTTCGAATAACGGCCCAACACTGTAACCACTAGGCTACTAATGATCTGAGATTCTACGATCTGTCCTTCTTTTGACAGGTGATCTCAGGCCAGTTCCTGACTGATAAAAAGGTGGGCGTATATGTGGAGGTGGACATATTTGGACTTCCTGCTGATACGAAGAGAAAGCATCGCACCAAGACATCCAACGGAAACTCTCTAGACCCTGTTTGGGATGAAGAGGTCTTCGTCTTCAGCAAGGTAACTTCATTGAGTGAGGTGTACTTACTATGAAGCAGTTGTTTGGTTGTCCAATTTAGCTAGCTTAAGATGGATGCACTAACTGTAAATTGTGGATAATTGCATCTGCTAAATGACTAGAATATGAAATTTAAATGCAGGAAAGGTTCCAACTTCACCAGTTTATTTCAACTGTTCGTGTGTCCTAAACCTGAACCATGATAAAGCAACTGATGACTAACTGATCATTTCTCTCTGCCTCTAGATTGTCCTTCCAACCCTGGCCTCTCTGAGGATAGCAGTGTTTGAGGAGAACGGGAAGTTCCTGGGACATCGAATATGCCCTGTTTCAACCATACGCCCTGGTGAGTAGAGATATGATGGATTCCGGGATTGGTCTTTTGTTTTTCAGCTGTCTGCACAAATGATGAAATAGTACATGTTTTCAAACTGACCCTTTTTGTACAGGTGCCTCTGCTCTCTCTCTTCCTGTCCCCATTTGGAAATATCTTTACAGAGCGATGTCCCGAAAAGTCAACCTTTTCTGAGATTACCACAGTTCATATAATTTGGACAAACACACGCACACCACCACCACTCACACATAATTTACACACTGAATATTCTAGTACTTTTTTTGCTTTTAACCATATATCTCACTGACTAGTCACTCTCCCCATACCATTTGTACATACAGAGCCTTGCATTTCATTTTATACACTGACAATCAAAATCAATTATTGTATGGTGACATTGCTTTTAGGATGGTGAAAAAAACTGAAATATGTTGCTTGCATAAATGTTCAGCATTTTTTGCTGCAGTTTCAGAGTTAAGTGGTTTGGTATGTACCAGAATTGCACGTAGTATCGGAACAATCCTGTCCCATTTTTTTTGGCAGATTTGCTCCAGGTTGTTCTGGTTGGTTGTACAATGCTTGTGGGCTGCAATTTTTATTAATGCCATAAATTCATAATAAAATCAAAATCAGGATATAAGCTCGGGCGCAATAGGACATTCACTTTTTCGTTCTTGAGCCACTCCAATGTTGCATTGGCCTTGTGCTTGGGTGCCAAAACAACAACTTGGAGGGAACATGGGGGGATAAAAGTTAAGGTTATAGCTAGAGAAAGTTGTTTTTGTATAGAACAATTTTGATCAACACAAAGATGCTGAAAACAATGTCTGTCTATATGTGTAGGTTACCACTACATCAGTCTGAAGAATGAGCTGAACCAGCCCCTGATGCTGCCTTCTCTATTGGTCTACACCGAGGCTCAAGACTACATTCCCAATGAACACCAGGGTAAGAAACTATACTACCCATAACCAGGCTTGGAATTTCGTCATTTTAGCGGCAAGGCCATTTGGGTGTCACAAAAATGTTTAGGGCACAAAGGCCACATGCCAGGGCATAAAGGCCATTGAGTGAAATAAGAGGATTTGGAGCTTACAAATAAACAACTTGAATTGCTGATAAGAAAAAAAACATGCATGGCATAAAAACATACATTATTCACTTTTTTAATAATATATTTTGAATACTAACTTATTATAACTAATGTTTTTTTTTCCTCATAAAAAGTTAAATTGCCATGTTTTAATCCTTGAAATTACATCTACTCCTTCCTCAACATTTTTGTAGATTCTGGAATCTGTTTCATTTCAGAAGTTTTAGTTGGGAGCGTTCACATGACAACAACAAACAGGCTACGGTATTGATGGTAACGTTAAGGCAAGCTAGCCAGACGCATAACATTACCTCCGTTACCCAAAAGTAAACCGCGAAGTATCCTTTAACATCACAATCACCTGCGCTAATGAGTAAGAAATAAACAAATATACTGCCTTTTATTGTGCGCGGAGCAAGTAATTCTTATTTTCTAATCTTTCACCGCAAACATCAATATAGAACATGAAAGACTACATTGACCTTAACACTAGAACAGCCAGGCCTTTCAGACCCCCAGTATCCGCCAGAGCCAAACGCTGTTTGGCGTCATTAGCATACAAAATTTCCCTTTTAGCATACACATTCTCCTCCGCAGCGTCACCATCCAGCCAGAGCATCAGTTCATCTACAGGGTCGTTATTAAACTATATAGAATAGTCAAAAAAACAATGAGTTACAGAATTTGTTTGTTTAAAATGGTTAGTGAATTTGAAGAATACAAGAATGTGTTTCTTTGAAGATCTTATCATATGAACAAAAAACAATTAAGGATACAAAGAATTATTTCTAAGAACACAGGCTGTAGTATTTTAATTTGTTTATTAGGCCCTAGAAATGTACTAAATGAAAATTACAAAGGCAATCTATAGATGATATGAATTGTCTATAGGTGACATGAATGAATTATCGAAAAACGGAGAGGAGTCTATTTCTCCAAATGAATAGGCTATGTGAATGCCACATTTTTGCAGGTCTCTCCCGGGGGTTCTAGTGGGACAAATCGAGTTGATTTCAATGCCAATGCATAGCTCTAGTCTCCTGGATTACATATGAGGTTTGTCTATAAGTGACATCAATAAGAAAAACGGAGCTGAGTTTTTTTTAAATAAACAAAGGTCCATTTCTCTAAATGAATAGGCTATAAAAATACAGTGTCTTTGCAGGACTCTTCCGGTGGTTCTAGGTGGGGCTATCGAGTTGATGTTGATTGTCAAGCAGCCTATATCGTTTGTATTATGTTTCAATAATAGCCTAATTAATTTGTTGAATGTTCATGGAAATCTTATATTTCATTTGTAAGTTCATTCAAATTCAACCATGGCTCTGATCATTCATCTGGGAGTATTGCGCATTCATCCATTGATGTCATGCATTCAGTGAGGGGTGATTAGCACCTGGGTACCATTAGCGGCTGCCTGGGTACCAATGCTAAGTGGCGTGGGCTGTTGGCTGATTAGGTCGCAAAATGGTAAAAAAAAGGTAAATGTTCTCTAAATAGTTTTCAGTTTGTGAGTTTAGAATTCTGACAATGGAACAATGTAATATACGCCTATTTAGGAAAAGTCATGGAAGGACGAGGGTGAAGCTTTCAAAATTGCAGTTTTATTTTAATTACAAACTCAAATGCCAATTGGCGTAGGCATTTGGGCGGTTTTAGTGTTAACCCCCAGGACAGTGTTTCTCAACACCCCCAGGACAGTGTACCACCCCCCAAGGGGCGTTCAGAGGACAACGGGAGGCGCTGGAAGCAATATTTTGGAAAGGGGGGCGTTGAGGTGCCCTTGGAGGGCGTTTGTTTTAAGGCGCGTCTACACCAAAGATTCAGAACAATACGAGTTTCAAGTTTCAGCTACTTGCAAAAAACTGTGGTCTGCAACATTAAAACCTGCCAGTTTACACCACTGCAACTGGACGAGACGTGTATCGTAACTCTTCTTCTCTTCAGTGTTTCTGTCAGCTTCTTGTGGCGCAGCTCCATGCTGCCTTAACGGGAACGGGATGTCAGAGTATCATCTATAAAATTTCACCCACATGGCATTTACTGTGTAAACTCTGGAAAATGGACGCTCGCTTTCTTGTTATTACCCATGGAAGAATTTCTTTCTCTTAAAAGCGTAAATATCTCTGATACACCGTGAACATCTTATCGCACTGATATTCCGATGTTGGACTTCCTCGGAAAGCAACTTAGCATCCAGCATCCAGACACACATTAAAACACTACTCAATACAAGTGGCTTTGTTGACATGACTGCAATATAACTTCAATACAATTTCTGATTGGCTGTTGTTTAATTAAGATTTTAATGTTAAATTGCTAGCTGTTTCTAATTGGCTGCTGTTAAAAAATAAATCTGTTGTTTGTCATTCAATTATGTGCTTTTTTGATGATTTTTGATGATAACAATAGTATCAATAATAATAATCTTAACAATCATAACAATAATTATAATAATAATAATAAGAAGAATCATTAATATTCAGGGCAATTAGCCTACATTTTATTTGATGGAGGCAATAAGGGATATTAAAGGATATTAAGGTGTCCCTTAATATTAAGGGATAATGGATAGGGGGACGCTGGCCCAAAAAAGGTTGAGAACCACTAACACTACCCATAACCCCATAGCATTACATAGATAACAAAAACTAGTGATGATTGTCACTAATGTCTTTTAAACCAATCATATTTGCAAGTTGTGACTTCTCAGCTGGAAGGCGATTTCAGACGGAGATTGGAGTGGCTCTTTGAAACCATACGTGCAGACAGTCCCAACTCCTAACTGTTTGTGTGTGTTTCTTGTGTTAGAGTATGCTGAGGCCCTGACCAACCCCATCAAACATGTGAGTCTGCTGGCTCAGAGAGAAAGACAACTGGCTTCTTTGATTGAGGACAACAGTGAGGTGAGGAGCCCCACCCCCACCGAATAATATTAAGTCTGCCATTACTATAATAACACCATCTGTTTATTTAAAACAGCCAATTGTGCACATTTACTAAAAGGGAAGTTCATCGTAATCGCAAAGTATCGCAACAACATTGTATATTGTGAGGCTCCTGGCAGTACCCAGGCCTAGTCAGATGACCATGCTTTGGTTTTATTTTGTCTGTGCTACCATCTCCAAATTCATTCCTCCACCTCCTTACAGAGAGTGTTGGAGCAACCGAAGTTGTGTGAGATTGATTGGGAGGGCGATGCCCCGAAGGTCAAGGTCCCCTCCCCACTTCACCAGGTCTCTGCCCCTGTTGATGACATCAGCGAGATCATCAACTCACCAGGTCCAGGTAAGCTCACATCTTTGTTCGGTGTAACGGTACAATGATGGAAAATAGGCATCCCTGTATAGTTCACAATGCGCACAGACAGTCTCCATTTTTAATTGGTCAGTTTTATTTATAATTGGCCAACCCTTGCGTCATCATAATTGGCCAACCTCAGCATCATCAATAGGCATCAGCCAATGATGAAATCCCATCCACCCTAGAAGGGTGAAGACACTACCCATGCTAAATTGGCTTTTTGGCCATTGAAGTCCTCTATTCATTTTGAATTAACTCCTATAGCGTTAGGTGTACTGTTTTTTGTGGATTGCGATATGACTTGTATTAGTTGTTAATTAACGTGTACACATGCATAGCCAGATTGTGTGTGTGCGGGCGCGCGTGTGCATGTGTGTGTGCATGCGTGTGCGTGTGTGCTGTATTGCAGTGTCCTTGCATGAAGCTGGGCGAGAGAAAGCACTCATAAGTCTGAGCTGGGGTCCAGTCTTACTACATTGCAGACAAATATCTCAATGTTTAGTAAGCCTAGGACAGAAGTGGTATTTCAATAGAATAGAAGTGCTGCATTCTAAAGTTAAAATCACTGTGTTACATTTCAATCACTCCTGTCCCTGTCGACATCTCCATGTTTCAGGCCAGAAAGAGGATCTTATTGCCACAGTCCTGGCGAGTAAGTGATCTCCATTTCACCCAACCACTGTACATTACCACAGTACACGTTATGTCCCTTATGCGGTGGGCGGCCCAACCAGTTAGCTAAATTTTTTGTTCCCTCTCCCTTTCTTCCACCTGCCCTCTTTCTTCCTTTGCCTCTCTCTCTCCCTCTCCCCTTTCACCACTCAGATCTCCAACCTCAGTCCCTAGAAGAGCTGAAACAGCATAAGTCCTATCTCAAGCTTTTGAAAAAGCAATGCAAAGAGCTCAAGGAGATCCGCAAGAAACACCTCAAGAAGGTTTGACGCATGCACACTCCCTCTTTCACTTTGTGTCTCTATCACTTTCTCACTCACGTGCTCTCTCTTGATCGCCACTTACTTGCTAACTCTATCACTCCCTCACTCTTGGTCTTTGTCACTCTGGCTCATTCACTCACTGCAGCAGAATCTGGCCAATAAACAAATGCATTTAGGTATTCACGGATATAATTGCACAGCAATTGGGTATCGGTTAGTTATAGGCAAAATGTAATAATCAGTATTAGCTGATTGCTTTAAATTTACTGATTATTACAGACCAATTGTGCTTTCATCTGAATAGGCATCCAATATACTCCAGTAATTTTCATCTACTTTTTTGCACATCATTGTACTATTGTTTTAATGTAATTCATTTTTCTTTGTTGCAGTTTTGTTTTATGCCTTATTTATTTATCGGCATTCATATCCAGACACTGTATAATGTACAGTTACAGAAAGATAGTCTTTATTTATTATTATATAAAATTAAATATATTTTCCATTTATCAGACTTATTTTGTCTTTTTGAGTCTTTTGTTATTAAAGTATATAGAAGTAACTTTTGTATGATTGAATTTGTATTTGTTGAAATAAGAAGCATCATCAAAAGGAACATTTTATTTTTTATTCAATATATTGTATATTGGCTATTGTTTCGGTCAATAATGTTCTTGTCAATGCATACCTAACTACAATATATTTATTTGTGCTTGTGAATCGACAGGTGTGGGCCCTGAGTAAGGAACAGAGGAATCGCTGTAACCAGCTCCAGTCAGACACAGAGAGACGACGCAGTCAGATGGAAAAACACTTGAAACGCAGTATAAAGAAGAAGTAAGAGATTAGGCCATGGGGGTGATGAGGATTATGATGACAAGACATTGGAAATCGAATGTTAGCCCCTTACACATATCCATGTGTGAATTCATTAGTTGTTAACTAATTTATGTTATCAGCTGCTTCTCGTGGGCTGATTTAAATATTTTATTAAGCATCTGTCAAAGCCCACGTAGAATTTACATAACCAATCAATTTCAAACCAAACCAAAAGCACATACTGCCTTAAATTTGATTGCATGTCAAATTCATTTTTTATGTTACTGTATGTATACTTTTTCAATATACACATTTTTATGCCATTTCAAATGTGTATAAATTAACTTGGTTATCTACATCTCCATATGTTCAGGCTATCAAATCAATCAGTATTCTCATATACCTACTTTTTTAATGGTAATTAGTCACTACCATTACAGCTACTGAAATGGATGCAAATCTCAAAATACGTGGCCGTGGGTGGTCCAGCAGGCTAAGCTGTTGGACCACCTAAGTGCACATGAATCGCTGCCGCATGGGTTCAAACCCGGTCCACTGCTCGTTGAGCAAAACATCTCCAACGTCACCCATTGTCTATCAAATAAAAAGCTCAATGCATTTATTTTTAGTTAGTTTCTTTGTGTGTGTATGTCTTAGTGAGTCAGCTGAGCCGGTGCAGAAGCAGTTGACAGCATTGGAGATGGAGGTGAAGACAAAAACAGTGCAGCTCAGACAGTGGCAGATGGAGGAGCTCCTGAAACTCCGCAAGGAACAACACAAGCTGGAGAGAGAGAAGAAACACGAACACTTGGAGGAGGTACAAACGTGTACATGACACGACATGCGCGCACACATGCGTATGTACACACAAACACTAATTTATGGTGCTGTGTGTTCCAGTCTTTTCCGAAACTGAGGGAGGTGGCCCAGGAATGTCAGACAGCTCAGCTAAAAAAGCTCAAGGACGTTTGTGATAGGTAAGGTGTCGTTTAACACTTTAATAAACCATGTTGTTTGAACCCTGAATACTGATTGTCTGAAAGCTGTAGTGATGTAAGGGACATCACGTTGACTTTTACTCATAATTATACTTGGTTTGGTAACAGGTTAATAACAGAAATACACTTAAAAATGTTTAGTATACTTGAAAGTACAGTATTCAAATTGTTTTTTTAATCCAGAATTCCTTGCACAATGGGGAAGGGAATAGAATATTTTTTTCTGATTGTTTATGGAATGCACATGGTAAAATTTAATTAACATTATGCTACACATTAAGCAGTTTCAGTAGCCATTATATACTGACTACCTCTTTATAATTCTTTATAACCATTGGATTTCTCCTAATATAGCTGGATTTAATTGAAAAAAGTGTGCTTACTCTGTGAGAGATATCATCTTTTATGGTAATTTATATAGTCGGTCAAAGCACTGTAAAGGGAAAATCACTTGTCATGTCCCCAGTGTCAAGGTCAATCATTTGTGCCAGAACACTGAACATGCATGTGCCAGTGCTGTCTAATAACTTTGAAATACTCTGAATGTGGATGGGGTTACATCAAAACACTATCATGTCGGCAAAATTTGATGGCTTTTTTGTTGTCTACAGAGAGAAGAAGGAGCTTCAGAAGATTCTAGACAGGAAGAGACTGAACAGCATTGTTGAGGCCAAGAGCAGAGAAAGCGAGAAGGCCGAGCAGTACGTGTGTTTTACCAACAAATTACACTTTATTTTGAGAGTCCCAATTTCCATCTGTAGATGTTCTATAGATAGTTTGCTATAGATCTTTTGCTGTTTCCCACAAGGAAAAATCTCTTTACAGCTTAGGGTTTCAGTTTAGGTAAAAATGGTTGGGTTAATGTTACGGTAAGAATTTGACTGCTACACAGATCATGCCTTTGCTGATATGCTCCTTCAATAGCAGCCCCTGAAATTATGCCTGAACAGCTTCTGTTATCAGTGTTAAAAGTTTGGCAGCATTGCTGTGAGTTCTTAGAGTATATATAACCCAATGTGTTCTCGCATTCAGAGAACCTGGAAATATTTGGTGTAGAGAGAGGCATCAGGTAACTCTAGGTACTGTTTTAAACATCCCATCACACTCTACAAAGAAACTGCTAAAAGGTGTTTTATTGTTGTATTGGCAGCTTTGAACCGATGTGGTCATATAAGACTAGGGCCTCTAAATGCCTACTAGTAAAATCTGCGAAGTCACATAGCCTATTCATTTTGGACCTCGTCTTTTTCTAATAACTCCTCTCGGTTTTTCGAAAGCTTATTCATGTCAACTATAGACAAACCTTATATGTTATTAATCTAGGAGACTAGAGCTATGCATTGGCTTTGAAATGAACTTGATAGCCTCACGACAACCCCCGGGAGAGACCTTACAAAGACCCGCCTTTCACATAGCCTATTCATATTGGACTTTGTCTTTTTCGTCTTTTTCTTATTCTTTTTTCTTATTCATGTCACCTATATATTGGCTGTGTAATTTTCATTTTGTACATTTGTAGGGCCTAATAAACAAATGAAAATACTATAGCCAGTGTTCTTAGAAATAATCCTTCTCTGTATTCTTTTTTTAGTCGTTTTTTTTGTATGATAAGACCTTCAATACAAACACATTCTTGTATTTTTTCAAATTCATTAACCATTTAAAACAAATTCTGTAATTCATTATTTTTAGACTATTCTATATGAAGACCCAGTAGATGAACTGAAGCTTTGGCTGGATGGTGACGCTGCAGATGAGAATGTGTATGCTAATAGGGCCGATTCGTATGCTAATGACGACAAACTGCGTTCGGCACTGGCTGTTAATGTTCGTCTGAAAGGCTTGGCAGTCCTAGTGATAATTCTCAGATGCTAACTTTATCTCCCCTCCCTTAGGGAACTGACAGAGATCAACAGGAAGCATATCTCAGACTCGGTCACCTTAATCCGTCGGGTAAGATTGCAGGCCTCACATTGTCACCTGACAAATTGACACCTTGCGTGTCCCTAAGCAAGACCGTTAACCCTAATTGCTCCCAGGTTGTTTTTCCCTATCCCCAAAAACCCTAATTCTAACCCTAACTTATAGGCCAACCTTTTTCTGTCTGAAAGGGCATGTGGGTAATATATCAGATACATTTCTCATCAAAGAATGTCTACTTTATTTGCAGATGTATTGTTTTAGATTTTGGTTATTTTAGCCTGTCAGACAATGGACCTAATTGCCCTAAAGATGTGGACACTACGTTGGATAAAGGAACAAGACCCATGACTTCACCGTGGGCTTAGAATTCCTGTCTACAGCAATGGCTGTATGAAATGTACAAAGCAATAACAATGGGATAAACTTTTGTCGAAATAAAAGAGGATCATACAGTGGATATAAAAAGTCTACACATCCCTGTTGAAATGCCAGGTTTTTGTAATGTAAAAGAATGAGACAAAGATAAATCATGTCAGAACATTTTCCACTTTTAATGTGACCTATAATGTGAACAATACAATTGAAAAACAAACTGAAATCTTCGAGGGGGAAAAATGAAAAATAAAAACCTTACAATAACCTGGTTGCATAAGTGTGCACACCCTCTTATAACTGGGGATGTGGCTGTGTTCAGAATTAACCAATCACATTCAAACTCATGTAAAATAGAAGTCATTACACACCTGCCATCATTTAAAGTGACTCTTATCAATCACAAATAAAGTTCAGCTGTTCTAGTAGGATTTTCCTGACATTTTCTCAGTTGCATCTCAGAGCAAAAGCCATGGTCCACGGAGAGCTTCCAAAGCATCAGAGGGATCTCATCAAAAATACCAGTCAGGAGAAGGGTACAAAAGAATTTCCAAAGCATTAGAAATACCATGGAACACAGTGAAGACAGTCATCATCAAGTGGAGAAAATATGGCACAACAGAGACATTACCAAGAACTGGACGTCCCTCCAGAATTGATGAAAAGACGAGAAGAAAACTGGTCAGGGAGGCTTCCAAGAGGCCTACAGCAACATTGAAGGAACTGCAGGAATTTCTGGCAAGTACTGGCTGTGTGCTACATGTGACAACAATCTCCCTTATTCTTCATATGAATGGGCTATGGGGTAGGGTGGCAAGACAGACGCCTTTTCTTACAAAGAAAAACATCCAAGCCCGGCTGAAGTTTGCAAAAACAAACATCAAGTCCCCCAAAAGCATGAGGGAAAATGTGTTATGGTCTGATGAAACCAAGGTTGAACCTTTTGGCCATAATTCCAAAAGGTATGTTTGGCGCAAAAACAACACTGCACATCACCTAAAGAACACCATACCCTCAGTGAAGCATGGTGGTGGTAGCATCATGCTTTGGGGCTGTTTTTCTTCAGCTGGAACCGGGCCTTAGTCAGGGTGGAGGGAATTATGAACAGTTCCAAATACCAGGCAATTTTGGCACAAAACCTTCAGGCGTCCATTAGAAAGCTGAAGATGAAGAGGAAGTTCACCTTTCAGCACGACAACGACCCAAAGCACACATCCAAATCCACAAAAGCATAGCTTCACCAGAAGAAGATTAAT
>JACXGI010001116.1:88211-103148 GCA_016801175.1 Esox masquinongy
ACAGATTTGGAGTGCTTTTGCAAAGAAGAGTGGGCAAATATTGCCACGTCAAGATGTGCCATGCTAATAGACTCCTACCCAAAAAGACTGAGTGCTGTAATAAAATCAAAAGGTGCTTCAACAAAGTATTAGTTTAAGGGTGTGCACACTTATGCAACCAGGTTATTGTGAGTTTTTTATTTTTCCCCCTCAAAGATTTGTTTTTCAATTGAATTCTTCATGTTATGGGTCACATTAAAGGTGAAAGAAGTTCTGACATGATTTATCTTTGTCTCATTCTTTTACATCACAAGAACCTGGCATTTTAACAGGGGTGTGTAGACTTTTTATATCCACTGTATAAACATTGCCAAATTTTTCAGGATAAAATGCTGGGTACAAAATGCTAATAATAATCTATTTTTCTTGCTTTAGTTGGATGATGCCCAGTTAAAGCGTCAAGAGAAGTTATTAATCGGACATAGAGAAGTCCTACGACACATTGAGGAAGACCAACCACTGGTGAGAGAAACAAACACCCCAATCACACATCCAATGTTGCACTTTCAAACATGCTTAACTGGCATGGCTGTTCAAATGAAATTAATTTTATCTAATCTGTCATCTCTTATTTTTGTGTGTCTGTGTCCGTGTGTCTAGATGAAAGCCCGTTTGGAGCAAGACTTGAACGAGGAGCTACAGCGTCTACCAGAGGAGATCTGCACATACCTGCAAACAGAACTTGAGTCCAAAGGTCTCCGTAGTGATGCACTATTCTCATCCAATCACAACAGTCCAAGTCCTAGCTCCAGCTCGGGCCCACCTTCCAACTGCTCCACGCCCACTTTTCCCCTAACTCCCAATAGAAGCACCTGGAACAGGAGCATGGACAATAGCATTGCCTCATTGGTAGACTCATCCTCTTCCTCTACTCCTGTCCTATCAGAAGCAGAGTTGACAGGGTAAATTTAAATATGTACATTTATGGAATAATTGTCCTGGGCTTTTGTTGGTGAACTTCTTTTTAATGTTTTCATTTTTAAATTGTTTTTATTTGTAATTGAATTTTACATATCCTAAAAAAATTTAATTCTTCTCGCTGGGGTTTTAGAGGGAGAAAGATTTTGAAGTGACACTTTTTTTTTTCAAGAAATACATGTCTTTTTGTCTTTTTTCCATGCCAGTGTCTTTTTGAAATTTGGTCTCTTTACCAAAGCCCTTTGCTTGTTTGACACACACTCCAGCATTAAATTCTCTAGTTGTATGCAAGCACCTTTTTTTCTCAATAAATTTCCCTTTGCTATCTGTCTAAAACTGAAAAGTTAGTGGCTCAAATTTAAATATTTTTTTAGCATTGATTTGAGTATAGTTGAGAATTCATTTTTGAAACTAGAAAGCCTGGAACCAAATCTATTTAAACCAATCCAGCTGTTAGGAGCTAAATATCAAATAGCAATTAGCTGTTTTAATGTGATTGTTTTCCACTGAAATGATCAAAGTGAAACAAAAACTACTTGGCAAAATAGAAATGGTCAAGCAAGAATTTCCCTTCCTTTTCAAGAAGCTCTTGCATTAAAAGGGCATTATCATTTTTTTCACTATTTTATAGTATTATTTCACCCTCATAGTGTTGAAATATTTACAAAACAATCCAAAGACCAAGCTGCAGTACTTGAGTTAGACCACCAAACGGCAATATTGTTTCAGAAGCAAGCGGTTTCTCTGTATCCCATTTAAGACTCTGTTTTTGTCCACACTCAACAAATAAAGAAAGCCACTTGAGGATTACATAAGGAACGGCCGAGCGTGACACTAATCTTACGTGATCAATTGCTAGGATGCTGATGCTAATCCCCTGATTAGCATCTCGGACATTCATTAATGTTAATGATGGCCAGTGGGATGGATAAACAGAGAGAGACTAAATAATAGAGGGATGATGTGTACACGATAGTTTGTGCGTTGTTAGCCTCATTGGCCAGGTATCATATTTTGACCTCTGACCCCTGTGAGGTATGTGATACGGTACCTTCTCAGACACACTCCCTATTGCTGTCCACAGTTAAGCTTCCTGTTGTGTTGGCTAAGCATGCAGCTTAAGTTGCATTCTATTCATTATATAGTGCACTGCTTTTGACTAGAGCCATGGTCAACGTAGCGTACTATACAGTGAACAGGGGAGACATATGGGACACTGAATAAGTCAGTGCCTAAAATAATCCTCTGACCCCTCATGTTCAGTTGCCATTAGAAAAATAGGTTTGCATACCATATATAGATTATATTATTATTAGTGTTTTGCTGGAGATTAACACTTGCACCCACAGAAATAATCTCCGGAGTAGACCACAACTCTTAAGCTTTTTCTCATCTCTTACTGCTCCATCGATGCTCACAGTTAGCAAGAGAGACAGATAGAGTATCCCCCCTTTTCTTTTTTTTCCATTTAAGTTGACTTTTCTCAGCTGAGCATTCAGAGGTTGAAACCACAGGTTCAGGAAGATGCGGTGAGTCCAGTAAATGGGTCAGGGTTTCTGTAGCCTCAGTTAGAAAAGCAGAATGGGATCAGTGGACTGGGAACAGGGATCCCATTCCTTTCCTCTCAGAAGCTGTCTCTCCTATTTCTGTTTCTACCAGCTCTCCATACCCTCTCTCTCTAGATCACTCTGCCCCTGTCTCTCTCGCTTTTTCTTGGTGCCAAGTCTAAATTAAAGATGAAGTTGAAGTTGACATGCAGGCATCCTTCCCACTAGTTTTGGCATCTGCTGCGTGCCACACAATCTCATACACACATTTATTTACTAACCAAGGGCATGCAAATACCGGCAATGTCTTATTTTCCATTTTCCACTGCTTCCTCAATCTACCTGCAGACTGAAATACATGCTGAAAGGGCAAGTGAGAAGGCAGTAGTGTGTCATTCTGTAGGAGGCAGATGTTAGGTTACTGTGGATATAAATTAAACCAAAAACCCAGCAGACGTGCACACGCACACACAGCTCTACCATATTAATGATGAAACCCCTCCGTGACATGTTGGTCACCTTGTTTGGGAGTGTACATTCGAGGAGCAGATGTTATCCGTCGGCAGACGGTGAATTCTAATATTCCATGGATACATTTTTTTTTAAATTATTATTAATCTGAGGAACTTCATATTGTTGTCTGTTTTCATGACCTGTACTACTGACTAAATGTGCCAGTGTGGGGGACTAAATGGAAAACAGAACAGAAGTGATGGTGGTAGCAAAGAACTCTTTATTCTTTGTTTTACAAGGATTGCCTGAGTCTCTCGCTAACATCGCAAACGTTGTCTTTGGCACATGACATGGAGTGAAATGTAAGCTTCAGACACAGGTATTTCCGAGACACTCATTCCTAAAAAGAAATTGAGATGCTCTTGAATAGAAACACCTTTCTGAATCCTTTCCCCACTGGTGTTCGCTGCCGGTCTGTCTTGTAATATGCCTCCCAATGTTTATCTTAATTATCCTTTTTTATTTAAATATAATGTATCTTTTATTTTACACTTTTTTATATTACAAATTTCATCATGGATGATCTGTCATCTATTTAATGTCATCATCAAATGCAAATATTTTTGTATTTTAACAATCATGGTATCCCCTCCCTTTAAGTTGCTAGGCTTGACTTTATATGTTTTAAAATGTTCACTTGTTGTTTGAATGGTTAACTCCATTATTGGGAACCTAATTGGGGAGAATACACCAAATATGTATTTTTTTGAGTACCTTAGTTTTAACTACTGCCATGCCAGGTTACTCTACAATCCCCAAAATGTTTTATTTTTTGATTTTTAAGTAAATTGTAATCACATATGTTCAGAATTGGGTAACGGAACTTACAAAATCTTGATGTGGATGCATTTATGTATATCAGAACATTTTGGGCCTAAATGTAATTGATTAGCACAAGTTTATATTATACTTGGGGCAAAATATGCTTTTTTGAGGGGGAGATTTGACACAGTATGTGTGTAACATGCACAACAATGGCTTTAACTGTGTCTTGTCTTTGAGAATGCTTTTCTAAAAATTGTTTTTAATTTAGTTTTATAAAGGTTATTGCACTTTTATCATTCTATAATTTAGTTTTTAAACCTTTTATTCCAGGATGTCATGACAACCACTTTTTAAATAGCTTATAAAATCACCTTATCTATTACCTAGGTTGAGAACTCAAAACATTTTAGAACATGGCAGTTGGTTCTATGTTAGAAAGTTACATATGTTATATTCTTGAATTGCATGTTTTGACACTTATTTTGAATATTCATTTTAGGGCTGCCCCAGTAACCATTATACTTCAGTAGGTGCTGGTTAATTTTGGTCTGAAGTACAATACTGTGGTGATAAGAAACATTGACATTTCTTAAGAAAAAATAATTTGTAGGAAAACCCTTTGTCATCATTTGTCACCCAAATGTCTTAACATGTAGTTTAACTTTGGTAGCAAGCTAACATTGAGGGTAACTGTTAGTTGCTAGCTAACATTGAGGAGGCCAGTAGAATTGAGCTAGGTAACGTTACCACTTCTGGCTAACTTTGGTGGCTAGTGCCAACATAGCCATCCTAAAGTAAAATTGAAAGTTGATTCCTTCTAAATATTTTACCTAATTTACCAATGCCACTGTACTTACAAGCCACTTTAATATTGATGAAACAGTCAGTTAGCCCCTGTTCAAAATAATTAGCCCCAATTCTACTTCTGGTAGAAAAAGGCATCTGCTTTAAAGATAATTTGGAACAATGTGATAAAGATGCAACCAATGAAAAGGCCTTTCTGGTCACAAGCTCTAGAAAGTTCAACTGAAGGTGCGCATCTGTGTGTTCATGTACATCAAATAAGATCTAGATCAAACTGAAAGAAAAAGCCGGAAGGTTGCTCTTGGTTTGCTAATGTGGTTAGCCAGTTTCCTACCGGGGAGAATCAGCTTGGGGGGGGATAATTTCCTTTTGCCTAGAGGTTTGCTTCAGCTGAATAACACATGCATATGCTCACTTTTCAGCCCTACACTGTAAACCATGTGGCCACTCTTCTTGCTTTCTTGCCCTCAGGCCTTCTGTAAGGCTGTCGACTGCCATTTTTTCTTACATCTATCCCTACCCATACCAAACTTTCTCTACCCCCCCCTGCCCAGGCTATTTAATACTGTAGAGAGAGAGGGAGATAGTCAATTCATACTTTACTACAGCCATGACTTCATCCATCCATCCCGGTGTCACTCTCTTTATCTGGGTTCCCCTTAATAGTTTCCTCTCCCTGCCCCAGGCCGCTTAATACTGTATATAGAGGGGTAAAGAAAGACGGAGAGAGGGTTTGTTTGACACTGTATGACTGCCATGCTATCTTACATCGACCCTCGCTATCCCTCCAACCTTCCCATCTCCAAGATAAAGAGAGAAGAGAAGGATGTTGACACTGTTAGACTGCAAAAGCTTTTTTTAACATCCAGTCTTTCGCTCCCTTCCTTACCCTTAATAGGAGCTTTCCAAGCCCTAGGCAACTTTATAGAGATAAATCAATACAGTGGAGTGCTTATATTTGTCTTGTTCCAAAGAGAATAATAATGAGATATATATATATATATATATATATATATATATATATATATATATATATATATATATATATAAATATATAGCTTGTAGACACTATGTTACAACATTTCCTCCATGTCAAGGTGAATGATACTATGATGCATCAGGATGTAATAATTGTTAATCTGGAGAAATAATATAAACTGTTTTACTGTACATTCAATAAATACAGAATTTTGTTTAAGAGCTTGTCCCTAGTCTTGATTGGTTGGTCTGTATTCTCGTAAATGTTATTTAGTTGTTGAAACATTTACATTTAAATCCTTAAGCAGGTGCTTTTTTCCAGTGTTCCGGTGGACCCATTACCTTCGTAATCTATAGGTGCATCTCAAAAAATTTGAATATTGTGGAAAAGTTCATTTTCTTCCATAATTCAAATCAGAAAGTGACACCTTCATATATTTTAGATTCATTGCACATAAAGTGAAACATGTCAAGCTTTTTTTGTTTCAATCTTGATGATTATGGCTTCCAGCTCATAGAAATCACAAATCCAGTATCTAAAAATATTAAAATAAAAAATGTATAATACCAAAATGTCGACGTGAGAAGAGCTCAAATCAGCTAATTAACTCAAAACACCTGCAAAGTTTTCCTAAGTATGTTAATTTATGCACTCAATACTTGGTGGGGAACTTTGGACCCCTGACCAACGGTCCAGTTCTTTTTCTCCTTAGCCCAGGTTAGACGCTTCTGACGTTGTCTCTGGTTCAGAAGTGGCTTGACACTAGGAATGTGACACTTGTAGCCCATTTCCTGGACACGTCTGTGCGTGGTGGATCTTGATGCACTGACTCCAGCCTCAATCCACTCCTTGTGAAGCTCCCCCAAGTTCTTGAATCAGCTTTGACAATCCTCTCAAGGCTCCGGTCATCCTTGTTGCTTGTGCACCTTTTCCTACTACACTTTTCCCTCCCAGTCAACTTTCCATGAATATGCTTTGATAAAGATTTCTGTGAACAGCCAGCCCTTTCAGCAATGACCTTCTGTGGCTTACCCATCTCTTGGAGGGTGTCAATGAATGTCTTCTGGACAACTGTCAAGCACTGAGCCTCTTCAGTGCTGTTATCCAAGATCCCTCTAAAAGTGTGTGCCCACTGACAAAGTTGTTTTCAATTCAGACCACAGGTTTTCAATTTGATTCAAGTCCAGAGACTAAGGTTTTGTGGTCTCGTAACCATTTCTGTGTTGATGTTGATATACACTACCGTTCAAATGCTTGGGGTGTCCTTGTTACCGTTCAAAAACTTAGAAATGTCCTTGTTTCCCATGAAAACATATATGAAATTAGTTTGAATAGGAAATATAGCAAAATGAATAGGAAAGAATGACTTAGGAAAAGCAAGGCAAAGCTAGGTGATTTGTCTAGAGCATTACGTACACAAAGTGAATTCAAACCCTACAAACGCATGAAAAACAGAAATAAGAGATAAAAAATGCAGCATAAAGTGAAAGGAATAAATCATACATTAAGGTGTGATACATTATTTAACATATTGGTACGTTTGTATGTTATATTCCTTGTCATCTATTTTATATTACCTATTATTATTATTATTGTGGTTGTTGTTACTGAGGCTGTTGTGATTGTATTTTTTTCATGATAATGATCTTTGTGTAACATTTCGAGGGTGTTAAGGAAGTAGGCGCAGGCAGAACGGAGATTCCCAAAACCAGGTACTTTTAATCCAAAAAGTACTTATAGCTTACACAATGCTTACAGCTTACACAATGCTAAACCGAACTCACAGCCAGGCAGACAGAACACATAGGCCTCCTAAAGAGACCATGAATCAGGAACACATTACATTGCCACATAAAGCAACAATAACCAACCATGAACTGAACAAATGACAGAACTAAATACAAGGACTATCGAGACAAAACAGAATAGGTGAGAGCAAACACAGGTGAATGACATGGACTAATGAACTAACAAGGACTGGAACTCCAAATAAGGGCATGACGGAAACCAACAAAACCAAAACTAAAACAGGGACTGGAACGATCTTGTTAGTCTGGAATCGAGCATTATCTAATTTTTTATGTTGGCTTACACAGTCTCCAGTTATAATATTGGCTAACACGTACAACAAAGATAATATTGAAAAATTCCAGCTCTGTCAGAGAAATTATTGTACAATAATTTTAAGATCAAATTTGATCGTATGCACATTTCATGAATCAGGGCCACTGTCTTGTTCAAAGGTCCTTCCAAGGCCAAGTCTCAGTGTCCTGGCAAAAACAAAGGTTTTGGGCTATATTATCCTGGTACAAATTGTTATTCATTATACCACAAGATTTCCTGGTCCACTAGCAGAAAAACAGCCCCAAAGCATGAAGAATCCACCACCATATTTTACTGTGGGTATCAGGCCCTTTTCCTTATATGTAGTCCCCTTGATTCCAATTGTAGTTCCAATAATTCTTGGCAAAGTTCAGTGGCTGCCCAATATTTAGATTGGGCTCTGTAAGGGCTTCTTTCGTGCACCCTTCTAAAGCGCTTGCTGACTTAGCAGTTGATTTGTGAATTAATTGCCCCAAGACGAGTGGCGTCGTTAGGCCTGGGCGTCTGGGGCTATAGCCGCGGATCTCAAATTGACCACAAAAAATAATAATAAAGAAATAACCCCTTATCTATTAATCTATAATTCCGATCATGCATTATGACAATGTAGACGTGTAGGCCGCTAGCATGTACATCGAAATTTTCCGCATGTACATTCAAAACCCTGTACTTTCTGTCCCAGGCGGGCTGGGTGGGTGGGCTAAGCCCCGAATGCATTGTGATCCTAGCGACGCCTCTGCCCAAGACTCCACTACACTGTGTAGTTCTAAAACTATGATCCTTGCATTCTTCTTTGCCTCCCTCACCATCATCCTTTACCACATGTTTAGAACAACCACCTGTCTCCTTTTAGTGGACTGCTCTTTGGTTTTACCCATGGTGATGGATGACAATGGGATTTTACCTGCATGCAACCTCATATTAATACCACAGGAACATGTAAAAGGCATCAAATTAGATGAGACCTGATCGAGATCAACTAAAAACCATTGAATTTTACTTTGAATAACTGTAGAACAGAGTTGGTTTGGTTTTATTCTAAATATTCTTTAGGGGTACCAATACTTCTTAAACCTATTTTGTGCAGAATAAATTGTACTAATCAATTAAATGTTTTGTGTGAAATTATTGTGTTGCTCAGATATGTCATTTGATTTACTGAAGTAGCTGGAAATATTTCTTTCTAAGTCACTGGGAAAGTTTTTACGAGTACACACACCGCCAGTCCTTGTCAGAGTCCTGGCTCCATTTAGAGTCCTGCCAAGCAGTCACTGCCATACCAGACACAGGCGTACCTGTGCTGTTCTGCTAATTTTGCACTCCACCATATTATTACTACTACTACTATTCCTGACATTCTCTATTGGTCCTCTCTCATCAACAAGCTGTTTTCAACCCACAGGACTGCTGCTGACTGCATGTTTTTTTGTCGGACTGCGTAAGCGGAGCCAGCCAAGAAGAGTGCATGTCTCTTATTGAGTGAGTGCCTGACTGACTGGCTGACTGACTACCCATTGTTAAATAGCGTAGTGGTTAGAGATGCAGACTGCCAAGCAGTGGACCGGGGTTTGATCCTCACCACAAAGTAGAAATTAGGATTTGTCCAGGATAGACTAAAACTTTGCTGGCTACTGTACAAGCTTCAGTAGGTACGTTATTGTAAGCCTAAATTAAAACTGTTTACGGTTATATTGTGACTATTTCTGGTGGATTTTCGAAGTACGCATCCGTGCATGCTTTTTGGGATAATAGACCACAACCCCTTGTGCAGTAAAAGAGGAGGGGTTTCCACGATTCTCTCATCTTTTCACTTGACAAAAAAGTCATTTATCGTCACCTATATTGATAGTTATTGTATCAATGTCATTCACGAATGAAAGAAAAACGAACATTGTTGTGCCATGAAATGAAATAGCTTTCGCAGTGTAAAGTCCGTCTTTAGTCTCGCTAGCAAATACTCAACTAATGACTATTCCAAGTAGTTAGTAGATACTAGTAGGCCTATTACTGGCTAATAAGCTATTAGAATGGCCAGTGGCAAAAGTCATACAGTTCACAAATGCTATCTGTGGTGGAAGTAAACTTAATAAGAAACATTAGTCAGTTTAACACAATGCTTAATGGTGTCTAGCTAAATATTCAAACTTGGCATGATGTAAATGAAGTCATTGTTTTCATTACTGCATAGCTAGCCATCTACAGCAGTGTTTCTTAATCCTGGTCCTGGGGACCCAAAGGCGTGCATGTTTTTGTTTTTGCCCTAGTACTCACACACCTGAGTCAAATGTTGCCCTACCACTTACACACTTGATTGACATTACTAAACTATCATCAAGTGCTAGGGCAAAAACAAAAACGTGCACCCCTTTGGGTCCCCAGGACACCAGGATTAAGAAACACTGATCTACTGTACAGTAATCTCTTTCTAATTTAACACGTTTATATGTAGTGTATCCACCCTGTTGTACCTGTTGTTGGTTTGGATGTTAGCTAATGTAGGGAACTAGTTTTGAGATCCGTGGAGTTTCGACTAACAATGCAAGTATACCGACACTCTGCACATGTATAGCTTAGTGGCGTAGTGGTTAAAGACACAGTCTGTCACATAGGAGACCCTGGTTCGATTTATTCCTTCTAATCGCGGGCCTAATCCTTTTCTTGTTTTGTAAGTTGAACCATTCTCAATAAACCCTAGATGGTGCTACCGTTTCTGAGATACTGGTTCCATCATTCCATCACGCTTGGCACAGACAATCATACCATATTCATTTGTTTATTACCTCATTTAGTCCCATTTAATATTCAATCAAACAGTAACTGAATGGCTCAATGCTTGTCTGTCTGCTTTATGGAGCAAGCCATGAGCACATTACTCACAGTCTGTAGGAATGATCCTTTTTCATAAATGGGGTGGTGGACTATATTGTGTAAATTATCATGCATGTAAGATAATAAAGGTTTATTTCCATTGTAGTCCTCCTGCTTTTGTTAGATCTCTATCTTGTATTTGAAAGCAGATTTTTAAGAAGTATTTCCAGATGATTGCAATACTGTGTAAAATTTCCTTAAACATTTATGAAAGAAGTAATATTTTATATGGTAGCTATTATTGTGAAATACTGGCAAGGAATAATTCCGAAAACCGCTTCACATTTACAGGGTAATTTCCAGTTGGGCCTACATCAACAGTGTTTATTTTCAATCGAATAAAAGAAAAAACGTGCAATGTCGACAGTGTTCTACGGCCATTGTGTTTGTAAAGAAAGGGTTAAATTTCTGAGTTATTAAATATTGTTTACACTATGTGTTTATTATTGTCTGGTTTCAACAACTTTCCCCTAAAATGTATCATTCTAGATCATAGGTGTTCAACCCTCTCCTGGGGACCCCCCAGCCATTCCATCTATTAGATGTATCCCAGAGCTAGCACACCTGAATCAACTTAACTAATTAACACGCCCTTACCTGTTGAATCAGGTGAGCTATTTCAGGGCAAAAACTAAACTGTGAGATGGCTGGGGGGTCCCCAGGAGAGGGTTGAAGACCAATGTTCTAGATGATTATGTAACGCTGTTATTAGGTAACTATTGAGGTCAGTATTGAGGAAGTGAAAATATGGAACTGAGAATGTGGATGAAAAAGCGTTAGTTACACATTCTGTGGTTGCTTCTCAAGTTATATGTTCTTCCTCATATAGGGCACTAGATTTGACCATGGTCCATGTAGCACTTAGAGAATATGGTGTAATTTGGGACAAATAGTGTCAATAGTCTGGCAAGGACTATTGACACTATAATGTCAATAGTCTGGCAAGGACAAGTCATCAGTAATAAAAGTTCAGGACTCATTCTGCATTTTTGGAGTTGTCATAATTTATTATTTGGATGATTCAGAATTTCACAGGCTTGACCAATGATTTCAAACCTATGAAAATAGCTGAGGTTTCTTTTGCAAGGGAAAATGTAATTCCCCCAGAAGTAAAACAGGAAGAGAAAAACATTTGTGAGAGTTTTGCTTTACAGTGTCAATCAGCATAATTGCCAGTGACAATAACAAGGTGCAATCCTTTGTTTCTTTACAAATCTGTTGGAGGGGGCTAAAAAAAGTATTGCTCATTAGTCGAGTTACAGTATGGACCCAGGATTTTCCATGGAAAATTACTGTTTTAACCATGTTTTCTGGCTATAGTGTTTGTTTCCATTTAATTTGTTTGTAAACATTGGAGTATAACAAGTGTTTAACAAGTTTAACCACAAACACCTACACCCCCATGCTGATTTTGTTACACTACCTTAATGCCAAAATACATAGCAGTTATCTAACGCGCTAACGATACTGATTAGTTTTAGACAGTGGTGTAGTGGTGCCCGGAGAAGTGGATATACTGTAATCAGGGGCACAGACTTAGGGGGGATGGGGGGTCATGACCCCCCCAATATTACAGACAGGGTCAATGTGAGTGAAAATCCTGGGATTTTGCTAATGACTTATAATTGTATCCTAATTTAGTTACTTGGTGTTTGGTAATGAAGGGCCTACTTTGCATCAGCAACACTGACTCAATGACAAACAAGGCATTCATAAGAATACAACTGATGGCACCTTTATTCATAGCAACTAGTTTCTAAGTAATTAATCATTTGATTGTTAATCATAAATATAATAATAAATTAAATTAAATAAATTTGTCAGGCAGTTTGATACAAAATATGAAGCCATTTTCATCAAATACAAATGACAAAATTATCTTTTGTATTTGAAATACATATTTGAAATACATGTATCATAAATACTGCCCATCCCTGTATAACACCATATAGATACATTGGAAACCAAGTCTTTGAACCACCCTAACCTACCCAGTTTCTTGCATCCTAACCAGAGGTTTTTGGACTTTTTGGTAAATCTTTCACTTACTTTACTGTCTATAGGTATGGCCAATCATTGGTGTATATGAAAAACAAAAAAACATTAAGTATACTCAGTAATTTACAATGAAAGTGCAAATAATGCGACCAATTTACAAAACAAGATTGCAATATTGTATTAAAAAAGCAGGCTATGTATGATCCACTCTTGGCCATATGAAAGCTGAAAGATTTTAAATAAGAAATCTAGCAAACTGGCTACCAGTCCTGATGTCAGCTTCCCTACCCGCATTTTCCAATTGAACTACCTACCTTTTCCAAAACTCAAAAATTGTCAACAGTAAAGTTAGCTAGAAAACGTTAGCTAGCTAAGGCAGTTAACGAGGGAGTACTGCCAAACCGCCACATTGACAAATTGATTTAAGGCAAAAATACGTCATTTACTGATATACTGTACGGTACAGTCTGTACCAGTGGAGGTACCAAGTCCTTACCATGGAGGATCCGGTTGCTTCCAAAATCTTTCAGAATCTGGAAGTGCACCAGCAGAGCTGGCAGTTTTGTCTACTGCCCGACTACGCTTATTCGGTTGGACAAATGACAAAGTTGTTTCATGAGCTCGTTTCATAATGTATTTCGGAAGTAACGATAAGCCTATGGAAATATAATTTTGCCTCGGGTAAAAAAACCTGAATATTCTGTCAGGCAAAAATATTTGACTGAAGTGAAGTAAAATGAGGTTCTAAATAACCAGCCAATCAGAGTTATGTCATACGTCGGTCTCGGGCACATTATTTATTGGTCGTTTTTAAGATGTTGCGTTTGTAATAATTATGCGACTGGCTTTTGTATGCTGCTTTTTGCATGCTTTATCACAAAAATAATGTATATTGCATATACTTTCACTGTACTACAATCATACGCATCAGTAAGAAGTCAATATACCCTATGTCCGCTGACAAAAAAGTGGGTAGAAAGCGTATACCTGCGTACACACTCCACTAAACCACTGGTAAGAAGTGAGTGTACGCAATGGCAGCTGACAAAAAAGTGGGTATTGTGGGGCAATAGCATTAAGATAACATGCAAGTCTGCAAGAGGCTAAGTAGAACTAAGAGATATTGTAACTGCATTAGAGGAGGGGGTGACAGGATGTTAATCTCACTAGAATAGCTGGGAGTAAGAACAGACCCCTTTGGAATTCTGTAATAAACGGGCAGAATGCCAAATAAGGGAAAAGACGCAAAAGATAGATGTCGATTGGTTGGAATAACAACAGGGAAACCCGAAGACGGCAGCTGCCATGAAAGATGTGTTAAACAACATATATCTCACTTATATATGGTAGGAACCGCGCCCTGAACCATAAAATTTAGGGTAGGGGGCTCATGCTATAAGAACTGTGTGTGCTGTGATTGTGTCAGACTCTGTTGGACTGAGTGCCACACTGTCTCCAGATATATCTGTATGGGGGAATAAAGATAATTGCCGGCACTGCGATTTTGTCTCCTCTTAATCTCTTCTCATTAACCAACTCGGGGAAGTACTTTAGGTCGGTACTTCAATAACTTGGGGGCCCGTCCGGGATGAGAAGGAGATCTGAATTTGAGAAAACTTTGCTCTGAACTAGAAGTGTCTTGACTGGAAAGTATTAAATTGAGGAGTACAATATTTGGCAGAAAAGAGTGGGTTAGAGGCCCGGGAAGCGGGGACTTTCCGAATTCTACGGTTAAAACTAGTAAATTTTTATTGGATAGGTTTTAATCGTTTCAAAACGGGGTTGGAGTGCCGGGAAGTATAGATCTTCCCGAATTCTTGATTCAAGGTTTGGCAACCTACCCTATCACCTGACGAGGAGATAGACCCTGGGTCGGGGACCCATAGGGTGCTGGGTTAGAGTCCCGGGGAGATAGGGATACCCCAAATTCTAAGAGTACTGGGTCAGGGACCCGGGGTTTGGAACCCCTAACCTCTACTAAATAGAAAAATCATAAAAATAATAAAAGACCTAACAAAAATTATAAAAAGGAGAAGGGGTGAAGTGGCGAAGTAGTTACACCAGTGTCTCAACCACAAAAAGCCCCCACTCATTACGCAGGGCTACCTAACGGTGATAACGAAGTGCGTTTTAAGCGGTGAGGGACAAGTAGTGGTTGATTGGGTTACGTCGCTCGGGTGAACTCCATACAGACTGACCGGCTGGTGCAAAAGGGCAATAGGACGATGGACGGGGAGTATGATCGAGAGTTGGACGATGATGATTGGGCTCCAGTTAATAAGTCCGGGTGGGAGAACCTGGCAGTTCAAATCAGCAATGTTGCGGGAGCAGTGCTTCAGGCAGGAAAGGAGAAAAATGAGGCAGAGAGGGTGAAAGGACGTTTGAGGAAGTTAGTGGAGGAGA
>JACXGI010001117.1:0-68160 GCA_016801175.1 Esox masquinongy
GCTGGTGTTGGTCCACTGTGTTTTCTGAGGTCCAAGGTCAACGCAGCCGTCTACCAGGAAGTTTTAGAGCACTTCATGCTTCCTGCTGCTGACCAACTTTATGGAAATGCAGATTTCATTTTCCAATAGGACTTGGCACCTGCACACAGTGCCAAAGCTACCAGTACCTGGTTTAAGGACCATGGTATCCCTGTTCTTACTTGGCCAGCAAACTCGCCTGACCTTAACCCTATAGAAAATCTATGGGGTATTGTGAAGAGGAAGATGCGATACGCCAGACCCAACAATGCAGAAGAGCTGAAGGCCACTATCAGAGCAACCTTGGCTCTCATAACACCTGAGCAGTGCCACAGACTGATCGACTCCATGCCACGCCACATTGCTGCAGTACTTCAGGCAAAAGGAGCCCCAACTAAGTATTGAGTGCTGTACATGCTCATACTTTTCATGTTCATACTTTTCAGTTGGCCAACATTTCTAAAAATCCTTTTTCTGTATTGGTCTTAAGTAATATTCTAATTTTCTGAGATACTGAATTTGGGGTTTTCATTAGTTGTCAGTTATAATCATCAAAATTAAAAGAAATAAACACTTGAAATATATCAGTCTGTGTGGAATGAATGTATACATTATACAAGTTCCACTTTTGAATGGAATTACTGAAATAAATCAACTTTTTGATGATATTCTAATTTTATGACCAGCACCTGTATAGATGTGCAATGAAGGCAAATGCAGTACAGATGGCAATACTAAATGTGCAATTAAGGCAAATATAGGAGGGCAGAAAATGTACAAGTATTAAGTATAGTGTATGTTACAAGTGGGAAAATAGTTATGCGGGTACAAATGGTAATTCTAGATGTGCAGGCAAGGCAAATTGAAGGAGTAAGGTAGCATGTGCAACTGGGTTGCAGATATAGCAGCAATGAGGTCCCCAAGGTAGACATGTGTATGTAACAACTGTAAAAATGCAAGCACAATGGCAACTCTAGATGTGCAAAGAGGCAAATTGAATGTGCAAAGTGGATGTGGATCGAAATGCATGGATAGCAGCAGTGGGGTTCCCGAGCTAGACAGGTACCTGTAACAACTGAAAACTTCCATTATCAAACAGTGTCAGAGTAGTACAAAGGGAGTAGTGCAACAAGGTCCCTGAGAGGCAGGGGGGTGGTCCGCCCAGGTCTTACCTACTGTAGTGTGTTTAGACAATATGTACACTACGGGTGGTGTATGCCCGCGGGCCTCTGCCGTAAGCACGTATGACCCCCCCCCCCACCCCTTGGGAACAATGGAAACAAAAGGGATCACAAAGTATACACAGTTCAATTCCAATACAAATGTAACTTATAACTATAACACTTACGGGTTGTTTTCACAGGCAACACAAGACATAAGACCCAGCAACACAGAAACAAAACAGCCAAGTAGCAGCCGCGCTTTGAGACACAACAACTCTGAGGCTTATTTAGAGGTGAACAAGCTGCATCCACGGACGAGGGGGCGGATTCAGACCCTCAATCTGGTGGAGATCCCACCAATCAGTTGCCAGGAAGCCATCTTACCTGCAACAAAACACACATACGGACACAGAACACTGGGGAACGTAATACCATCTTAAGCATTTCTTGTTATTGGCCAGTCTGAAATATGGCTTTTTCTCTGCAACTCTGCCTAGAAGGCCAGCAACCCAGAGTTGCCTCTCCATTGTTGACATTGAGACTGTGGTTTTGCAGGTACTATTTAATGAAGCTGCCAGTTGAGGACCTGTGAGGCATCTATTTCTCAAACTAGACACATGTATTGTCCTCTTGCTCAGTTGTGCACCTGAGCCTCCCACTCCTCTTTCTATTCTGGTTAGAGCCAGTTTGCGCTGTTCTGTGAAGGCAGTATTACACATCATTGTATGAGATCTTCAGTTTAATGGCAATTTCTCACATGGAATAGTCTTTATTTCTCAGAACAAGAATAGACTGACGAGTTACAGAAGAAAGTTCTTTGTTTCTGGACAATTTGAGCCAGTAATGAAACCCACAAACGCTGATACTGAAAATACCTAACTAGTCTAAATAAGGCCAGCTTCACTGCTTCTTTAATTAGCACAACAGTTTTCAGCAGTGCTAACAATTGCAAAAGGGTTTTCTAATGATCAGTTAGCCTTTCAAAATGATCAACTTGGATTAGCACACACAACGTGCCATTGGATGGTTGATGATAATGGGCCTCTGTACGCATTTGTAAATATTCCACAGAAAATGAGCCGTTTCAAGCTACTCAAGCTAGTCATTTACAACATTAACAATGTCTACACTGTATTTCTGATCAATTTTATTTTAATGGACAATAAATAGCTTTTCTTTCAAAAACAAGTACATTTCTAAGTGACCCCAAACATTTGAACGGTATTCAGTTTGTATGTCTTCCACAGCAAACTCTCAGACATAAATTAATTTCCAGCCAGTGTTGTAGTCAAGACCATGTAAAGTGAGACCAAGACCATAGCAAATCAAGTTCGAGTCAAGACCAAAGACAGTGGGGTGGTCGAGACCAAGTCAAGACCAAGATCGTGGGGGGGGTCGAGATCGAGTCACCCCCACTATACTGTTACTATTTCACAAGAACATAATTTTTTAGACATATTTTGGGTTAGTTTCAAAAACATAAGCCGTTCCTAAACTAAAATGCATTCTCAATCTCCATATAGTCTGCTTTTTAATCTAGGACTTTTTTAATCAGTGTCTTAAAATCCAAACAAAAGTAAATCTATGGTATCCATAATGTACATGATACGTGGTAGCACAAATTACTGTTTATTTTGTATGAATATGCATACAGAGCAATAAATAATTTCTTAAAGAGAGGAGGTTGACGCACAAATTGTTTTCACTGTGTTTTACAGTATCTCTGAAAATAGCCTAAAAGTAAATGGTGATGTTGTGTACTTGTCAGATTTCAAATCCAAAAGCTTAGATAAAACTAAACAGAACCAAATTAAATGTTTGGCTGCACTGTCAAAATAATTCCAGAGGTGCTGTACATATGATGTAAAACAAGGAAGTCTTATAGATGACAGTGCACATTCAACACATTCAAATGCGTTGTGGCAAAAACGTGAATCTTTGGTAGTACTATCTAAAAGGCTAGATAAATCACAAACCATCTACAATGCTTCAGTTAGCTAACTAGCAAGCAACAGTGTGGGCACCTGTTCACATTATGAAGCAATATCAGACTACAGTAACAGGTTAGCATTCAAAGGCTGACGAACTACTTAACATTAGCAAGCTAACGGCAGCTTATGTTAACTTACATTTCCTTGTGTTTTCTCTCCAGGTGATGATAGAAATCGGATGTTCTCTCTGTTTCAGTTATTTTAATTTTGCAGAACTTGCAAATGCCCCTGTGCTTTTTTATTTATACCCAAAAATTCTGTGTTGCAGGAAGGCGAACCGGCCAATTGGAGACTTCGCTGACATTGGATTTCTCACGTCATTTCGCTCGCATTTGAATCTACTGGTCTCTTGACAATGCGCCTTGCTCCCTTCCCCCCCAATCATCTCACAGCTAAAGCGGACCAGAAAAGTGGGCTTTATTCTGGAAGTAAACATATTTTCTTACTTTACTTTTCATGACTAGACTGGGGGAAAAAATACGAGTCCTGCTATTTATTTACAGCATGTTGCCATAGTATTTGTGGTGCACACGTTTCATCAGTTGTTCATAATAACCATGTCATGTGTTGATAGAAATACTTACCTGGTACATCTACAGTACATCATATGTGGCATATATCTATTACTTGTTGTATATGAAATAGCAGTAAGCAATGGAATTATCTTATTTTGATGGATGAAAGTTAAAGGGCCAGATGGACTATTAAATTACAAAAAAACATGTTTTCGTTGTTGTCTACAAAAATCATCAAAAAGTGTATTTTTACGTGATTTAATCATTGAGATGGACTCAGAACATCCAAATATTTTTTTTCTCTAGTAATAACTGTAACCATGCCTTGTGAGACCGGTAATAACTGGTCTCCTTGCCTTCACTCCTCTTCCCTCCATCTCATGATTTCCTAGTTCTTAATCACCGACTTGTCGTTTATTTTACCTTTTATTTGTACCTATTAAAGTGATTGAACCCTGTATGCTCACCCTGTGAAGCGCTTTGAGTACCTAGAAAAGTGATATACAAGTTTAAATTAAAATAAAATAAAACTTTTTTTTACAGAATTCTGATTTTATAGGGCTTCCCCATATAGTTGTTTACTAACCCTTATTTTAACAGGTATACTGACACAAAACGTTGTGCTGTACTTTTTTATCGCAAGGGAAAGGTGAAGAGAAGAATGTACTGAACTGAAAGTAAAAAAAAGTTAGATTTTCATTTGGATCTCTCATGAAATTATGCATAAAAAGTAAACAATGCAATAAGACTGCCAGACATCAAGTCTACCAGCCTGCAACTATACCAAGCTCTCTAAAGGTGATATTAAGGGCTGGTATTTAAGAAATCTTTATTCAAAAGCCTGTTCCATATTACAGTTAAATAGGCAACCCATTTCCCAGATCAGTGCCTCATTTCGGGCTCCCTCAACAACAATATCCGCTATGTTTGGCATGTAAGAAAACACAAACACTAACTACAAGATACTTAGTTCTTTCATTGATCTTAATGGTCTACTAGCTGGCAAATGGGCCATGTTTATAGCTACTGTTGGCTAAACACACATAAAGAACAACAGGTTCCCTGGGGTTGCATGTGATATTGCTAAACCAATATGGCTGGAAGCCAAGCTATTACTGCTGCATGGCTTCTAATTTTCTAAGATGGAAGGTACAGGACAACTGTCGCCATTGTGGGCTTCCCATGGGAAAAAAGTATTTTGCCTGTATGCTCTACATCTGTTTGTAAAACCTGAAATCTTGATCCACACAATAATGTTTAGGATGTCCCTACTAGGGACAGTTTGATTTCTGACTTGGGGGTTAGGTTTTGGGTTGGATTATGTTCTGGCATATAAATTGGGTTGCTGAGGTAAAAGGGATGGGCTGGAGTAAAGGTTGCTGTGGGTTTCAAGCTAGGAAATAGCAAACATTCATTTCTAGGTCAAGTTCAGGTTGCCTT
Source organism: Esox masquinongy (assembly GCA_016801175.1). Taxonomy (NCBI): domain Eukaryota; kingdom Metazoa; phylum Chordata; class Actinopteri; order Esociformes; family Esocidae; genus Esox; species Esox masquinongy. The sequence continues at coordinate 5,128 of JACXGI010001117.1, forward strand.
ACATGACTACTATGCATCACAATGATTACATGTTTAACATATGTGAACCTTTTGTGATGTCAAAAATGGGAACTGTTACATCACAGTGATTTCTAAGATGCTGTAAAAAGACTGGTATTTTTGCCATCTGACAGATCAGAGGGTGGCATTAAGGGATGCCTACTTAGGGTGTGTGACTCCTGTGGCTGCCCCTTAGTGAGTTACAGACCATCAGTGCTCGCCTTGGCCAATACCCACACACCATAAAGAACCCCATACAAAGCACTGATTGTTCCTCCTCATCATCAAGTCACACAGTGACACAAACCACCCTGGTCGTTTCACTGTAAAGACAGTAAATCACCTCCTTTTTTAATGACTGAAAGTCAGTTTGGGCGTACTTTTCAAAAAACTTGAAATTAGATGACAAATGAAAAGAATAAGTAGAAAGGCTACTGTAACACATCAATTCGTATCAGTTTCTGCTTTGTCTTACACATAGTTGTCTCACAAACACTGTTAAAAATGTATTATAAAATGCTGTAATTTTAAATGTTTCATTGTGTTCAAAAACATCAACAGATATTACATAATGATAATGAAGAGCTGCTCTTCATGCTCCATGTTTGTGTCCTGTCAGCACATTGTGACAGCATTACAAAGTTACATGGCCTCGATGCCATAGCTGTCTTTTCTCTCTCTCTCTAGCACAAATGCTTATACAGAGTGACACAATGCAGAGTTTGTTATGGCCCCTGGTCAGTGCTGTGGTAGCCTTCATCAAACATGGGTTACTGCCAGAGATAGAGAAGGGAGGGCTGTATCCTGATGCACAATGCTTAAAGAGGCACAGCATCTGAAGCAGCTTATGGTGGGACTGTGACTGTTTGATGATAGTGTCCCATCTGGGAAAAACAAGATATCATACATAAAGGGTGACAGTCTTGTTAAAAAACACTATGAACCAAAGTTTGATTTAACTATGCTGTTATCTTTCATGGTTGAAAAATAACAAAATGTTTTAGAGGCCAAAAAGGTCAGTAAAAAGATGTTTCCCTATGTTGGCCTGTGGCAGAAATTCTTTCATCTATACTTGTAACTCATGTTACAGTGTTCTGTGCCACGTCAGAGACACCTGAATTAAAGTGCACTATGATTTTAATAATAAATTAGCAGGTATATTGCGTAAATGGACAAGAACAGTATGGCAATGTTCTTTCACCACGTTTATGTGATAGGTGTCACACTAAACTGACATAGGAATCACTAATAACGCAAATTATTAACTGATTAATTCAATTGTGTTTGTTACATTTGCATAACTTACATCAGTCTTATTTTAATGTATTTGACCACAATGGTGGGGGGAAAGGCACATTTTAATGTTCTGCGTTTTTGCTGCAATTAACCTGTAATTAAACTGTGTGTAATTGCTGAGACCGTTAAATTCAAAGTGCAGTCTGCTATGCAGACAACTTATGGTCTTGGTTGAATTCACTTTCACTTCCTCTTTGTTTGGCACACGAACCAAGCTAATAGAGGACAGCTGGTGAACAGTGTTTGCAAAATTCACTGCCTTTTCATTTATCCCTTTATTTCCTTTATCGCTTTTTGCAAAGCTCATTTAATATTTAATATGTAGGTATTAAAGGTTGTAAATGCAAAACACCCTCTTGTTCATAGATTCACATTTCAACATGCAAGCGACCATTTTTTACTCTTTATTAAAACCATCCTTCTTGCATTATTATGAAGTTACAAACATTTTCTATTTTTGCAGCAGGGCTATCAGAATTTATATCAGCAAGACAAAGAAGCCCATTAGTTAAAAAAAGCATCTTAGCATCAATACCAAACAGTCAATGTCAGGCCTGAGCACTAATACATGCTAGCATTTTCTATGACTACAAATCAAGCTGAGAGGTCAGTAATAATGATGTTGAGGATGTTAAATGGGACATAGCTGGAGCCTCAGCGAGAAGGGTTAGTCAATGGCAGCGAAGGCGGATGAGTGAATTGAAAAAATCTGAAGGTCCTGCAGGACCAATTATCACCATGAATGAGCCTTTGACGAAAGTTCATGCTAACATCAACAAATATTTTTTTTCGTTAGGATGACTTGGCAGCTCATAGCTGTACTATTGTAACTTCTCCTTCCAGTAGAGGAGGTGATGGAGGGAACACTTATTGTGCCCCTAATGGCAGGCAGGCAGGCAGTCCCTTTAGTCCGCTAAGGGATGAAAGGAGTGGGGGGAGAGAATTCTCAGTGCTCAAAACACTCGTTTATGCATTCAAGCATTTAATCACAGGCGATGACCTAGAAATAAAGAAACAATCCAACAAAGGGCTGAGGCGAGACAATAAAGCCCTTATCCTCCCAGGATGGCCATCCGCCCTATCAGATGGATCCGATTATACAACAGCAGGGCTGAGCCGGGCCGACAGCCCCGTCTGTGCCCTCCCTCTCAGGGCACTGCCTACAGGATGGTATGACATGGCAACCATGCTGTACTGTGCTGTGGATTCATCCAAACGGGCTTTAATGCAGTCCATCTTTGACTTTGAGGAACATTGATGTGTATGCACACAGAGTAGTCCATCTTTGACTTTAAAGAACATTGCAAGAGCATTTAGATGTGTGCACATCAAGGGAATTTGACAGAGCCTTGGGGATAGACTGTTTATTGTGGACTCATACCGTTGCATTGGTTTGGATGCATGTTTATCAATATTTTAAAAATTGTTAAAAAAATGGAATTAGCTTTAGTCCAATTAGTAATGCTGTCCAACCTTGTTTTACAGCAGCTCCCAACAGCCTCAATAGTGTTGAACATTGGGACATGCATTCTCTTAGACATCCAAGCCTTTTGCTTCTTTTCATAATGCTAGTTCAACCGGGAAGAGAGCCAGGACCAACACACTTAAAATGATTTTTGAGCTAATGATGATAATGAACTTGCATGCGCATTAACTGCTTGAGTCCCCTGGTCGCGACCAGCTGTGACATATTCTGGTATTGAAACCAGGATCTACTGGTGCCTCAACACCGTGGTGTAGTTCTGTACCATAGACTACTTGGCTAACTCAAGACACCCTGTGACAAGCATGTTGACATAGCAGACACAATTTATGATTTTGTCTGAAAAACTACAGACAATGCTACCCTGGATCAGATAAATAACTGTGTATGTATATATTGGAGAGTATCATCCTGCATACAGTAGGTGGACACAACTTGCATCTCACATTAACCCAGGACTATATCCATGTGGACTGGCCTAGTAGCCCTTTAGATTCAAATTAACAGAATCAACAAGAGATTACAAGCATTAAATATTCATTGCACGCACCTTACTACAGAATGGCTGTTCATGCCTACAGTTTAATTATTTATCCTTAGTTGTGAGAGTTTGGATTCCACTCATGAGACATGGACTGGGCAGGCTTCATGAAAATGCATGAAAAAGTTAAAGGCCAAATGGGCATTTGAACAACATTATACCATAATGGTTTCTAAGGACAGTAAGTATAATTATATGTGACATGTTTTAACACAGTGGCAGACAAGTCAATAATATTTCTGCCTATTAGTCCATTTTTAAGTACTGTATAGCTAATACCCTAGTAAATCCAGCTGTGAGACTGGAGACTTGCCCACTGTTTTCAATTTTCACACTGTAATGTCTGTTGTAGAATACTATCCCAGAGGAGGTATTGGTTGCCATAGAACCCTGGCTCCTTGCCAACCATGACTGATACCGATCACATCTCATTGAGGTAGTACAGAATGTTCTGTCCAGCCCATGTAGTTCTGAAAGGAGTTAGGCTAAGGTCACTGAACAACTTGTTTAGCTCCAATGTATCATCCAGCTATTGTTTCAAAATGAATGGAGAACCTCTAATTGCAGGAATGTCCAACCCCGGCTCTCACACGGTTTACATAGAGAACAATTACTGTGATTATACTAGTTATTTGGAAAATTCTTGTTGATCATCATTATGAAAACCCTGAAAGATGTGGCTGGATTTTATAGGGAAGCTCAGTTGAAGGTGACTGTAAAAACATTCTGGTAACCGTAATGTCAGACCAACAGATGCCCATACATTTGGTGCCTAAATAACATCCAGCTGCCATGTTTAGTTATAATAATTGCCTTAGGCAAAATACAAAACTAAACAAATGTGTTTGCTTCTGGATTCAAATAATTAATCCCATTACATGGGCACATTATATGAAGGGAACCTCTATAGAAAACAACTGGACCACACTTAGAAAACCTATAAATCTAGTGTAGAACAGAACTTTGGAATACAAACAGTGACAGTGGTCATTATTACTGTTGTTGAATGATAAGAAGAGCATGCCCATTGCAAAGAATGGACATCGTTGTTGTTCTGCAGAAGTCCAGAATGGCAGCTTCTTTTGCACAACAGTTATTTCATACCACAGAGAGCTTGAACCACACAGAGCTGCAGACTGACTATATTCACCCTTTACAGTTTAAATGGGTGAAAGAGAAGCAGCTGGATAGAAATAACTCCACAAAACAACTCCAATGTCCTCCCTTTCCACAATCAAAACATTCACTACATGGACAAAAAAGACTGACTGACCAAGTGAGGGCGGAAGATCATTCTCTTTTTAGCTTTGCATCTGATTTGGTTTTACTGACAGAAGGCATCTGAAGTCATGCCGTTCTTTTGAAAAGATTTCAATCTGTACCTCACCTACAACAGCAAAGCTAGGTCAAAAATGCATTATCATAACGGCTACAGTTCCAAAATAATTATTTTCAGAGTTTCTAAATGAATGCACTTTTTAAATTCTTTTGTCAAAAAAAGTTTAAAAAAATTAATTGATTAACTGTAGCTCATTTAGCAACTATGGCAAATATGTATGGATTGCCATATACAAAACAAATACATTTCCGACATGCAGTGCCTTATTCAGGGTTGTATTTCCTTGTAGAATGTGTTGTTAAGACAACTGTACTTTAAACTGCCAGTCATTGTGACTACCCTAATCTACAATACCTCACAAACTAATCACAATCTAAATTACATTAATTTCTAATAATTTGTAATTATGAATTACTGCATGCAGGGACTTAACCATTTTATCCACGATTTTATCGTACTCTGGGTAACATGGCTAAAACGAACTGTTTATTGAAACACTCATGTCATATTGATGTATATTATAATAGGAAATGCTACCTACAAAGAAAAATACAGTTAGGTCCTGAAATAATAGGACACTGACACAAGTTTTGTTATTTTGGCTGCTTACCAAAATATATTCAAGGAACAGTTAAATAATGAATATGGGCTTAAAGTGCAGCCTGTCAGCTTTAATTTGAGGGTATTCACATCCCTCAAAATTAAGGAGGAAGGGTTTAGAAATTACAGCTCTTTAATATGTAGCCCCCTGTTTTTCAAGGGACCAAAAAGTAGTTGGACAATTGACTCAAAAGCTTTTTCATGAACAGGTGTGGGCTATTCTTTCATTATTTCTTCATCAATTTAGCAGGTAAAAGGTCTGGAGTTGATTCCAGGTATGGCATTCGCATTTGGAAGCTGTTGCTGTGAATTCACAACATGCGGTCAAAGGAGCTCTCAGTGCAAGTGAAACAGACCATTCATAGGCTGCAAAAAAATGAATAAAAATCCATCAGAGAGATAGCAGGAACATTAGGAGTGGCCAAATCAACAGTTTGGTACATTCTGAGAAAAACAGAACACACTGGTAAGCTCTGCAACACAAAAAGGCCTGGATGTCCACGGAAGACAACAGTGGTAGATGATTGTAGGATCCTTTCCATGGTAAAGAAAAACCCCTTCACAACATATAGCCAAGTGAAGAACACTCTCCAGGAAGTAGGAATATCATTATCCAAGTGTACCATAAAGAGAAGACTTTGCAAGAGCAAATACAGAGGGTTCACCACAATGTACAACCCATTCATAAGCCTCAAGAATAGAAAGGCCTGATTAAACTTGGAGAGTGTTCTTCACTCTCCAAGTTTAAGGAGAAGGCTCAGAATGGCTCATGATCCAAAGCATACCACATCATCTATAAAACACGGAGGAGGCAATGTATGGCATAGGTATGCATGGCTTCCAATGGCACTGGGTCACTAGTGTTTATTGATGATGTGACAGAAGATAGAAGCAGCCGGATGAATTCTGAAGTGTATAGGGATATATTGTCTGCTCAGATTCAGCCAAATTCAGTGAAGTTGATTGGACGGTGCTTCACTATACAGATGGAAAATGACCCAAAACATACTGCAAAAGCAACCCAGGAGTTTTTTAAGGCAAAGAAGTGGAATATTCTGCAATGGCCGAGACAATCACCGACAAAAAAGACAAAAACTTAAGGCAGAAAGACCCACGAACAAACAACAACTGAAGACAGCTGCAGTAAAGGCCTGGCAAAGCATCACAAAGGAGGAAACCCAGCGTTTGGTGATGTCCATGCGTTCCAGACATCAAGCAGTCATTGCCTGCAAAGGATACTTGACAAAGTTTAAAAAAAATGAACATTTTATTTATGATTGTGTTAATTTGTCCAATTACATTTGAGCCCCTGAAATAAGGGGACTGTGTATGAAAATGGTTTTCATTTCTAAACGTTTCATACGATTGTTCCCTTGAATTAAAGCTGAAAGTCTGCACTTCAATTGCTTCTCAGTTGTTTCATTTCAAATCCACTGTGGTGGCATACAGCGCCAAAATTATGAAAATTATGTTGGCGTCCAAATATTTCCAGACCTAACTGTACTTCTAAAACCTTGTTACTCAAACAGAATATTTCCTCATAGAGGATTATATCAGCGGTCTACTGGTGTACACATTTTTTATGGAATACGCACACATCATTATGTTATTGAGGTATGCCCACACTATTCCAACACAGAAAGATTTAATCATACTAAATGACCATCATCTGTGAATAAAAACAAATGTATATAAATGATACTGTAGCTAATATTTAATACAAATCTGGAAACAATATACAGTTTCTAACTGTCAAAATCACAGTATCCTTGTTACATTCCCTCTGCTACAGCTTCATGGTAACAGTCACTATGCTTCCCGTAAAGTGAAAAACATTAATTATCACTATGCATAGTACTACCTGGAATAAAGTGATAGAAAAATGAAAGAACATCCAAGAAGTACGTTGGAAGGACAGTTTTGCAAGAAGAATAAGATGTAATGTTCCATTACAAGGACAAATTATTAAGGAATCTTCATGACAGTATATACAATAGATTAAATGTATACACCTTTCTGTTGCACTTGTGTATGGACATTTATGTTTGCCATGCTTTAAGCTGTTTTTCTACTGCGGTATTGTCGGATGGATATATCTTGTTAAGTCAGGAATAAGAAATAATACAACTAAATAAAAAAGCATATAATCTTGTTAAAAAGAGACAATTCACTTCTACCTAAAATGTTATTTAAGTCATGTTAAAGAAAAACAATCCATTTATACTTAAAATGATTTTGTTAATCTACACCATTCTTTTCAGCACAAATCTTTCTCGACTATAAACATGTTTTAAGCTTGACAATCAATTAAATCATGTTCCAGAAATCAGAACATTATTTAAGAAAACTGCATTGAAAGAAACACTTTCCAATTGCCTCAGAAACAGTACAAATATGGATTGAAAAAAGGCTATGATAAAAAAAAAAACTGTCTCAAGGACACCAACAACCAATTACAATAATCCATCTGCATAAAAATGCAAAAGTTGCACCATATGCTGGTTCTGAAAGAAAGTTTGTGAACCCCTTGGCATTATTAGTTTAATGGTGCTCAATATTTGGTTTTCTGCACCTGATTTATCCAGAGGTTCACATATTGCTTCCAACCAAGAAACAGAATGTTGGGTCTAATTGCTTAATCAAGTGTTGGTGGTTTTTGTTAAATCAGGTTAAATTTTTTTAGTACTTATTTTACCTAAATTCTATGCAGAAATACAAAAGAAATCCCAAGCGGTCCACAAACTTTCTCTCACTATTATAAGTACAAAACCAGGAAGCCTTCTGTTAATACATCCTAAAATCTAACCCGACTCCATGCCACTCGGCCGATCATGACGTCACAGAGACAGCTGAGAAGCAGATTCCTGCATTTGCCTTGTGGACGGGTAGGGAAACAAGGGCTGCTGTATACTCTGGGGAATGGAAAAACATGATGTCACAGTGGCCTGATGAGCAGCTCCCCTTCTCTGAGAGCTGGACAACCAGCATCAGGAAACCACTCTCCTTGATCCAGTGATTATCACACATGTTTAGTTCCCAGGACAAAATGATTAGGTACAATTAGATCTTTGGTTCTGATAGAGGGCATATTACCCCCTAAAAAATAAGTGGATTATTTATTCTATAAATTAAGGTATCAAAGAATCTACATGTTCAGCGTCAAAGACTCCTTCAAATTCATTGTTCTTATTTATTAAAGTGAGCTACAAAAAACACCACTCCAGTAACTTTAGTGACTGACTGAAGTGCATCATACAGTTTTCTGCTATCAATTACAGAGTGAAAAATATTCTTACATAGCAAGGTAGCTAGGCATAACTGACTGATTCACAAGAATCACCATTATAGGCAAACAACTATACACTACAACCAACTATTTCCAATATATTATTTCCCATTTGACACAAAATAATCTCTTGGAGGAAGAGAGACAACATGTTGAATGGAAAAAAACAAAACAACTAAAAAAACTAAGAAGATACGGTTAAGACGTGGGTGCAAATTCAAAAGGAGAAAATACTGGTGAGTTAATAAACAAATTGCTATGAATTCAAGATGTTCAACTGAACAATACACACGCATTTCTTTCTGTATGGTTCCTGTAAACAAAGAATGGACAGACAGTGTAGCATTTACACTTTTTTGCCCATAAGTAAACTAAGACACAAATATTCACCAGAGTTTATGTCAATTTGATGAAATCTGTTTAGGAAATTCATTGGATGTTAAGAATGGGACGTGCCCTATATCCTCAATCTCAATTCAATTCCTAAATTGACGGAAAGAACCAATGTACTGATCCTAAGTCTAAGGGCTGATCTCCCAGGCCCAGACTGAGGCAATTCCCTGACTAAAAACAACTCTCACTGGAGATACTCCACTGAGCCTTCAATTTGTTCCAAAAGCACACTGAATATACGGCAGGTACGGTCCAGTGGGTAAGCCGTCCCCTTTCTGGAACTTTTCGCAGAGCCCTTGGAACTTCTGATGGAGGTCTTGACCTCTCAGCAGTGGGTCCCCGCGGTGGTATACGAGGAGGACGCCTCTCTGTGGATGGTGCTGAAGGGGGACAGCTCCAGGTCAGTGGTGGTGCATTCGTGCTCGTTCTCCTCGCTGGTGGTGGCGGTGGCGGAAGACCTGGGCGGGCCACACTCCTCACAGCAGCAGCAGCAGCAGTCCAGGAAAGCGCGGCTGAAGGGCTGGCACAAGCAGAACAGCAGGACGGGCGTCACCGCCGACTTACAGAACAACAGCAGCTGGCTGACCAGGTGGAGAATGTCAAGGGTCTGCCTGGGCACCGCTGCCGCCATGTAGACGGTGACAATGTTGCAGATGTTCTCCGGTATGATGCAGAAGCCGTAGAGGATGGCCAGCGCCACAACCGTGCAGTTCATCTGGCTCTCCAGCTGTATCTGCTTCTTGTTACCGCGCACGCTGGCCCGCTCCACCTGCCTGATCTTGTGGGCGGTCACCAGGGAGCTGCCGATGGTGAACAGTGTGGGCAGACAGAAGTAGCAGCCGAAGTACCACCAAAGGCGGGCTCCGTCGTAGGTTAGGCCGAGCACATAAAGTGTATCAGGGAGCTCAGTGGATATACGAACCACGCAGCGCTGGCAAGGGGTAACATTCGGAGGCTCGCCCTCCTCAGTGACCAGCTGGCGGATCAAGAGCTCTGGCAGGGCCAATAGTAGGGCTCCAATCCAGATAACGGCCAGCTTCGCGGCTGTGGAGGCGCAGTTCTCAATCATCTCGTAATACATCTGGACGTTGGTGGCAGCACGGAAGCGGTCGATACACAATGCGCACAGGGTGAAGGTGGTGACCCCAAGGGAGGCAACCTGGAAGGACAAAAAGTAGGAAGCAGGAAGTCAGACGTGATCAAGTTATAATGTATTATTCTTGCTGTAAATTAACAATACGGACCAAGTACTGCGAAACATATAAAAAATGATATGCAGTCTTAGGGTTGAAGATGCTTTATGGCAGTTTTGCAATTAGCAAAATAATTTATTTAACCTCCTATTTTGGTATAGAACTTTTTCGCTATAGAATTCAGTAAGTTAATATTATTATTATGGGTGGTTTGTGTAATATGTTGCTTATATGTGCATACTCGATTAGTATAATAACTTATCTCTGTTAGCAATAAAATTCCAAGTTTGATAGCATGTGATTTTAATGACATGTGGCACAAATTGATAGATATATGATATGGTACACTATTTTCGAGCACCCTTTATGGCTTGACAGCATCACTTTTATAACCAGTGGCCAAAAATCTTTGAATGGTGGTTTAACACACGATAGTGGAGATAATACTCCTAATTTCAACTTGGATTTATAAATCCGTCCAGAACAAAGAGCAATGTTGCTATCTGAAAATAAAGTGTTTTATTGTAAGCCATTTAAACACAGCTTGTAACAATTTTCAAGTGACAATGGAATGGCACAGAATACAACACACCAACAGGTTTAGAGAGAGGGAGGGAAGACATTCATAAAGACAATCTATTATGAAAGCTATGTTAGTGGAGAACGCAAAGGTCCATAATTGCTTTAATAAATGACAGATTATCAGTGCTTCCTCACACACTAGATCCTAATTTCCCCTAGTGAGATGTGTGTGACATATAAATGACATATGAGGTCTAAGTTACAGTTTTAAAAAGTGGGGAGATTACAGATTGAAGAGCCAAAGGGTGACATTTCTTTCACTGTATTTTTTTGTTAAGGTAACTGACTCTATTAGTGGGCATTCTCACACGCATTCACAGGATCAGATCACTAGTTGATAACATAACTGCAGACTACAAGGTATGAAAATGCATACATATCAATGCAATATTTATACCCCTAAACCCTTACCTAGATCCAATGTCTAGGTATCGCAAAACGGACACAAAGATAATGCAATTGTGGTTTTAATACCCATATGCTTACATTATTACATTATCCTGACTTACATTTAGTACATTCGGCATAAGATAGCTTGGGGGAAACAACCACCTCAGTAGTAATAACTACAGTACACCTTGATCAAATAAGTAGCTATCAGCAATCAGCTAACACACGAAACATGCAGAAACCAAGCCCACTGCACATACAGATATGCAGTTTATACTGCATATCTGTATGAGTGTCAAGTTCTGTCTTCATGTGTGCAGTGCTGTGATTTATTGCCAGGCTTAATCGGTGTGACTGCCTCCTTATGGGCCTTCTTTGGCAGAGGAAGGCGTAAACAAAATCTTTCCATGCATGCCTGGAACGCCAGGACACAGAGCCTGAGCCAGAGAAGCTATAACTACTGTCAGACATAAAGGGTCCTTCCTGCCTTTGGGGAAAAGAGAGAGAGTGTGAGTACAGTTTGGATGAAAAACTGAGATCAAGGGTATGGAGGCAGAGATGATGGAGGGCGTGAAATGAAGAGCTACATACAAGAGTGCGAAATGTGCAGCACACAGGAGTGGTCCAAAATTGTGCACCAACCTTGCCAGACTTTACAAGAAGAGCCTCAGTGCTGTTATCCACTCCAGGGGAGGCTTCACAAAATATTGATTGTAGAGGTGCCAATAATTTTTGAAACTTATGTTTTGCAGAAATAATTATACTACTCAACAAAAGGTTTGGTGTTTGAGAAATCATTGTGTTGAAATAAAAGTAGATGCCTCCCCCTTATGTATTACTCATTGTTTGTATTGCTTATTTTTTGCATTCACTTTTTCTCAATTTCACGAGGAGTGCCAATGCTTTTTAAATTGACTGTATATCCAGTATCAGTCATATGTATAATTTAGGTTTTTGTGTGTTGGTTTATCTGTCTTGTTGTCATTATATACATTTTGTGCACACACTCAAATGAATTAAGATTTTCTAGATAATTTCATCTTTTAGAAGCGGAGTGCTTCCTTCACAATGAACAAATGTGGCTTCAGGATAAATAATTTATGTTCTCATGAAAGGCACTCCGAACGGTATGATAGCAAGCTCCTGCAATATTATGTTATCTATCTTACATGAAACGTGAGACGAGACTGTGAGAGCAGACAGACTGATAAAAGCAATATAATAAGTAAAAAAAAAGAGAGTAGAAGAGTTGAGGAATGGACTGCATAAAACAGAAAAGCACATATAGCAAAACCTATGGTTTTCACTTGCATCTTGTTGTCTGTTTTGTACCTGATGTAAAGCTTCTTTGGGTCCCAGAAAAGTGCTATGTAAGTTCACAATGTGTTATTATTATCTTACATTTTTGGACTTTTTTCAAAAATATTTTTTTAAGACTACATTCATTTACAGCAATGTCTAGCGTAAGGAATACGTAAAATCGCACTTTACCTCTCAGAATACAAGGTGGGTTTATTCACATTCATTAAACTTAATCCAATATATTTATATTCTTTGTCTATTCTCTGTAAATCTACTTTCACCAATAAAGATCCAAGTGGTTTAGAAACATTGTTTTCACATAATGACCTAAAAGACAGGTTTTACCATAAACCCGCCCACAATATTTTAGTATTTTGTCACTGTGTGTCGGCAGCCAACTTTCAAGATAGAGAACTTTCGGTATTGAGATGAAAGTCACAAGGTAAAGCTAAATGCAAAACCATGTGAATTTTTTTCTCTGCATTTAGAGTGAAAATCTTGCCTTTTTAGATCACAGCTTTAAAGGTACAATAAGTAAAGGCGTTTATTAAAATATATCTAAAAGTCCATAATACAGTGACAATCATCAGACAAAAAATGAAAATTAAATGAGAGCTTCAGAAACAAGTGTTCAGACTCAAGTGTTGCCTCTGTTGCAGAGAAATAATATCTGCACAGTCTCACAAAAAAGGCCTGGACTTTCTCTTCTCTCAGAACCCTAGACAATCCAGGCCACAACAACAATGGACAAGTTTTACCAAGGACTAACAATGCTATTTGCCCTCAATAGAAGAGAGACAACAAACTATTGGCTGAAAAAATATGTTTTTAAGTGACTGACTGACCCCATTTCCAAACCTGGTGTATGTTTGGCCAAGGAGAATGAAGGCTCTGGAAAGAATAAGGTCTTCAGATGACGTTGATAGCTAAGTGACTGAGTGACCCTATTGCCAAACCTGATGTACTGACTTCAAACTAATGTTAGCATATCAATATAATAACAGAACATTTTTCAAATAAATAAAATGTAAATTGACAGAAGCTACTTTAGAAGCCATATCTCTGACCAAATTGCAGAGTACGCCAATTTCAGGTTGCTTGAAAACTATCCTGCTTCACTTTAAACTACATACTGTAGCAGTTGACAAAAGTGTTTACTTATATTGAATGAGGCTTTGGGATTTTTTGGCCAAAAGTTCTGAAAGGATTAAATGTTGGAATTGGATTTTTCAGAATCAAAAAGAAAAACGTGATTCTGATTGTCAATAAAAAAGGATGAGGATTTGGTATTCAATGTTCCTACAGTATCTGGTGGGATAAGGACCTTGTCCCTGGCCAGCCGATCAGGATTGTGATCCTTTGGATAGGGTTAAAGGATGAGGGTTATGGTAATCCCTTCTAACGCTTAATGAGGGATTGTAGGTCATGTTGCCTTTTTCAAAACTCAGTTAGTGAAGAGGAATGTTTTTATCCAAAAAAAGTATTATCTTGATCCCAATAGAAGGTGGATTTAGGGTGGAATTGGAAAGGTGAAAGGCAGTTTGTAATCAGAATTGGCAATGTAACTGAGGTGTGCAGTGCAGGATTATTATTTATTTTTTTACTAGGATTGTCAGGAGGCGGTCTACGTGGTAAAGAAAAAATTGGAAAATTGGTTATTGGCAGAGAGGTTTGGAACTCTTTTTCTTATCGGTCTATCAACCAATTCATCACCTGGTGAAGTCATCAGTCAGTCCAAAAGAACCGGCCCACTTCAACAGGCTGAAATTTCAGGATTTATGTTCTCCAAACAGCTCATACACAAAATAGAATTATAATTTTTTGGACCTCATATGGTGGGCCTTTAACCTGGCTTTCTAAACAGCTAAACACAATGTTGTAAAATATCTTTCCCAGTAGACGGTAACACAGAGATCTACCCCAAACCAAAATTGTAATTATGCGATCCTGATATTGTGAAAAAAATGACTAATAAATATGTAGATCAATCAGATCCTGATTAACAAAAGGAAGATTACCCATTTCATTTTATTTGGATCCTCCTCAAAAATGTTTGGAGAACATACCTTTGGTATGTCAGATTTAAGATGTTCTTGATGTACTAATTACCATTTACCAGAGTTGGTGACTCAAGTCACAGACTTAGACTCAAGTCGCACTTAAGTCACCAATCAGTTGACTTGTAACTTGACTTGTGATCTGTGCAAAGGACTTAAGACTTGACTTGGACTTGTAGTCATTGGACTCGTGACTTGGGTCATGGAAATTTTCACACTTGGAAGGTAAATATAGAATAGCTAAAGCTAAGGAAAAAACCTGCCTTCACGCTTTGTTCTGGTCTGGTAGCTCAAACGATTAAATTTGGAAGTCACCAAGGTAACGTTCGCTATAGTGCATCTGTTCCATTTGTAATAGCATTCGGCGACAAGGATTTTTTTACATGCAGTAAGAAACCTAATGATAGTTCGCTGTCAAGAATTGGGCCTGTTTCTAATCTTTGCCAGCTAATTAGTTACAGTAGCTAATATCTAGTCAACACATATAACCATACAAAACACAAAGAGCTGTTAGCTCATGGCTAACCTATGTAAAATAGTCAGACAATTTGGCTAATGCCAGATAGAACAGTAGATAGAATTGGCTGTCCCGTCTCAACATGATGATACTTCAATTAAACATTAAATGTTACAATTAAGTATTAGTGTACTAGATTATCAACTGCTGATTTAAAATAGCCCATAAAATAATAGTCATCCCCAAAAAGTGCACCTCAAGTTGAAAGAACTTGCTTTGGACTAATAGACTAACTATAGCCTATAGTGCTTAAAATACTTGAGACTTGACTCGGACTTGCATGCTGTGACTTGAGACTTGACTCGGACTTGCATGCTGTGACTTGAGACTTGACTCGGACTTGCATGCAGTGACTTGAGACTTGACTTAGACTTGTCTGAAGTGACTTAAAGACATGTCTGCAATTTACTGCATCAAAGTACAGCAAACTACTTTCTCTGGATTTCTCCAACTCATGTATGGGAGAGCTAGTAGTTGGGATAGCGTTCACTCAAGAATAGCACTTATACATTCAACTAATTTTGGCCTGCACTAGATAAACGAACATTACTGGCTGATTATTTGAAACAACTTCCCTAGAACAAAAGCATATACAGTTTATATCTTGGACTTGTTAACCACACAGGAAACTGGGAAGAAATTGTTCAATGTCTGAAAACATCTAAACGTATTTATGTATCTTTACTTACTCTGTAGTAGGGTACATTTTTGCATACCATTGTTGCCTTTATGCCATTAGTAAGGCGTTGCTATCTAGTGTACCCTTATTATCCACATGAACCCTAATTGCTAATTAATTGGGTTAATTGCTTTACTCAGGGACAGTACAACAGCTTTTTCTCCTTTCTGGTTCATGGACTTTTGGTTACAGTTCAGATACTCTAACGCAGGGGTGTCAAACCGATTCCACGGAGGGCTGAGTGTCTGCAGGTTTTTGGTTGTTCCTTTAAATTGGTTCCCAGTTCAGACCTAAACAACCAGGTGAGGGTAGAAACTAACCAATTAGTGACCTAATTAATCAATCAAGTACAAGGTGAGAGCGAAAACCTGCAGACACTCGGCCCTCCGTTGAACCAGGACACCTCTGCTCTAACGGCTACCTGCTGCTCAATTAATAAGATCGTCCAACAGCATACAAGTCACTGAATTACAACATTCAATAGGTGGTGTGGTGTTAATACAATCCCTTTTGTTACCTGCAGTAGGCTATAGCTACAATTGATGTGTGTGATAAATGTGTTCAGCTTTCTGTAACACTGGAAAACGATAAGTCAGAAGCCTGTCTAGACTCTGCACCATGTCAACCTCACCTGTTCTTACCACTGTATCTTTATCAATAGATGTCTGAAAGAAGAGCTGCTTCATAGCTGAAACAGATAAGGTAAGCTGATGCAACAATGGGTGTGGGTCTCTGAAGTAATTACGGTGTCCTAGTGAGTTTCAGACAACTGCCTTATACGCTAGAGAGAACGTAGAACTGTAACGCATATCTCCGACATTTGCAAACAACAGCTTAAGGGACTTTTCTCTAGCTAGTGACCTGGCACCTACCAGTTTGGAATAACCGGTTAAGGTGAGATTCGAGAACAATAAATATATACCCGATATCGGATCCCACAAACACTTAAAAACCTGTGCACAGAACACTGAGTGATGAATTAATTCACATAAATTGCATCACTATGTGATAGATTATAAGTGATTAAAGAAGTCTAACAGCAGGCGTTGAATAGTGGATGTGAACCTACATCAAGCACCCAATCATAAGACACACAAGTAGCAATGGATAATCGACTTTACCTCAATATAGGGGATGATTTTACAGGAAAACTCCCCCAACAGCCAATTGTTAGTGAGTTCATGGAAGATCACCAGAGGCAGGCAGAAAAAGATGACAACAAAATCCCAAAGAGCAAGATTGGCAAGAAGGGAGTTGGAGATACTTCTCATGTAGTAGTTGTGGCACACAATGCACATGATTGCTATATTCCCAATTATTCCAGAAGTGAAAATGATGACTGAAATAATCATGATGGCATACGCCCCATACGATTCTGCTGTAACGGGGTAAAAGGGGTTTTTGACATCTTTTCTCCTAGTTTTAGGATTGAGAGGGATCAATGGGGTATAGTCCTGCGGGTCTGGCAAAGTGAACAATTCATTATCACTGGCACCAAATGGAATGTCTGTTGACTGGTTCTGGGCCATAGGTTTAGGCAGTGGTTCCCATATGGCCAGCCGTGCGTCCGAAGACGCATTAGATACAGGAGTTGCGTAACTGAAATTGTTGTATTTTTCATTGCCATCGTTTCCATTTCTCCTTTGACGGGCAACAGCCCCTCTTTTGTGTCTGAAGATTCGTGCGAGCTCGTTATGGTGGTGTCCTCCTCGCTTATGTCTTAGTAAGAGCTTTGTATGACTGTAAACACCATCTCGTGTTTCCACGGCCGATGGCTTCGTGGTGGACAACTTTTTTTCCGTGCGCCGATATGTCTCTCCATCCTTAGCTAACCTAAATGTTTGGGTTCCATTTGAGGAATAGCTTTTGCGCGCCAGAGTTCTGTTACCATGTTTCACATTCATGTTATCCACCAATGTCCTAATCGAATTCCATGATGATAGCCGGGAGGTTTCACCCCTTTTATTGTCCATTTGGTTGACCACCCTTTCGTACGCTGAGTGCCATTTCTGGCTACCACTGGTATGGATAGCATGTCCGTTATATGAAGCATACTGGCTAGAATTAAAATTTGTATTTTTCTTCGGGTTCTGTATGTGACTAAACACATCCTTGCTCCAAAGCGAAAAGCACGCTAATCTCAATAGCAGTACCAGCATTGTTTATTTTAAAACAACAAGCATTGAAGATTATGCTTCCAAACCGGAGACGACAGAAAAAAGCCAAACCTCAACTCAACAGGAGTTTTTGACAACTTAATTTAGCGCCAGTGCATTATTTGACAGGTATGACTCGGAATTGCGCTGAAGGAAAGTTCAACAACGGTTCTTTCTTCAGCACGTGAAGTATCCTTGCATTTTGTTGGTGCCTCTCTGGAGATTTTGCAGATTGTACAAGTCGTGAGTGGCCATAGAATCGCATTTCCAAATCCAAATAATACACATTTCGAGTTTACAGTGTCCGGGTGAGGTAGTCGGTCGGAATAGCGCCCTGGACGGTTTCTGGTAGCCCTCGTTCCGGAGCGCCCTGAGTCCGAGATGGAGTGCGTATTGTCAGGGATGTGCCAATCCTGGTCTGAAGCTGTGTATTGTCAGTGATGTAACTGGTGAGCATCATCTAGAGAAGACGGGCTCCCCTGGCGGCTAACCCGGATCTGTCAAACTAAATCAGTCAGCATCACTAGCTCAAAAAACGATGTTGTTCTTGAAATAAGCACACAACTAACAAATGTTTGTTGTTTTGCTCGAGGTTGATGTCCGTTTAAGACCCGAGAACAGTTATGAAAATAAATAAAATGTTTTGTGCAACTTGTCAAAAACATGACTCTCTGAAACCAGACTTGTTTGTTCACCTTAGATATTATACAAACTTCCCAGAAAGGGATTGGTCCTGAAATGGCTGCATGGTATCATAGCAAAACGTAATAGGCCACTGTGCATTGAAGTCAATGAGAAAGAAAAAAAATGTCAGACATTGTAAAGTTTTTGTTAGTGCATTACAGGGAAACCCAGTCCCTGGACTGGTAGTAAATTAGGATGGCTCGAAACCCAATAGCCTACAACCGGTGTTGCAGTTGGTAGCACTGTTCAGAGGACTAAATAAAAAAAGCTGCCAAATAGGGTTCACTACGTAGCTTGTGTTGTATCCTCAGATCACCATTTTGGTACGGAGGCAGTATCTACATTCGCTATGAATTCTGGAAATTGTGGCATATCATGTACAGACCAAATACTGAGGAATTTCAAATTTGCTCGTTCTAGATGTTTTGAGATCATGTGTTTTTATGACACAGATATTATATATAGTGTTACTTAGCACTTGTGCTATGGTGAGTTCCCCGTTTAACAACTACAGTAGAAGTGGAATATATTGGCGTCAAAATTAAAAAGAACCATGGCGATTGTCGAGGTTCACGTCACATGAACATTTTAAATATAGCTTGATATTATTATTATTTACCGAGTCTGCGCTATGTTGAAGCTTGCATTTGGTAAATGGCTATCACTAACTTTAGCAAGGTAGTGCATTTGTAGCTATACTGCTATAGCTATTTAGCTAACTTGCTTAACCAATTTCTCAAAAGCAATAAGCACTTCCTGTAAGACAATAAGCTAGTCATTGATTAATAATGATCAGTTAGCAATCTAGCAACAGGTCACACTTGCCCTTTATCAACATGATCCAGTTCAGCATTTATGGCCCTTCCAGATTTTTGATCCAGCTTTTTTATTTTATTCCTGTCCAAAACACACAAAGATTTGTCAACAGGGCTTGTATGTTCAGAGAAAGTGTCCCTGTTGTTATGCCCATCTGTTTTAACTAACAAAACATTCTTGTTAGCACATCTTTTAACACACATGGCCGACATGTGCCACTTCAAACATTTTAATCCACCACTTACGTCATTTTCTTATGTTCAACACCCATTTGTATACAACTATAAGATATTGTGTATTTTTGTCTCAATATCTTGTCTAGTGAGAATTTATAAATGCACTTAACAAATAAAGGTGACTATTACTTTGTTGACAACCTCCTGCCAGCTTCTGTACTGGCTACAACACCAGCTATGCCTGTCTGTTATTTTTAAATAGTGCATGGGTGTGAATATTTGTCCACAACTGTATGTTTGTCTATGACTCTGTCTTTCACCTGGCTGATCACATGTACATGGCTAGGCCTTTACTGAACCTATTCTTCAGGCCTATGCTTAGCCTACATGACTTGTGCTAGGCATTCAAATTGAGCAAGTCTTTTTAACTTTTTTGTTATTATTGGTAACCGGTTTATAATGTTGGCTTTTTTGATTTAACCAGGTTAGCCACATTGAGATTAATATTCCCTTTTTTCAAGAGGGACCTGGCCAAAACTAGCAGCAGACAGAAGTTACAGTACATAAAATCACAACATAAAACATAAATTACCATCGTTCCAATTAAGATCAAGATTCAAAACATTTTCAGCAATCCATTTCAATATCTATCATGGATTGGACTTAAAATCAATCATAGTCAATAAAAAATGTAGTTTTAAAATCTTTTGTAGCTCATTCCAGGTGGAAGGAGCACAGCACTGGAACGCTTTTTCCCCTACTTCAGTATGTGTCCGAGGAACCGTCAACAAAAAATACAGTTATGAGAGTGCAAGCAATATTTCTCATTAGTCTGCTAGACAATGTAAGAGCATAAATAAACTGGGAGCTTTCCTAGAATGGCCTTGTAAATAAAAATGTACCAATGGGGTAATTTGCGTAGAGTTGGTGATGGTCAGCCCACTCTTGCATATAGGGTGCAGTGATGGGTGAGAGATTTAGAGTTTGTAACAAACCTCAAAGCCCTGTGGTATACAGTATCAAGAATAAGTAATGAGGACATAGAGGCATGCATGTACAAGACAACACTATAATAGAATACAGGCAGAAAAGTAGCATAGACAAGTTGCTTTCTTGCTTCATAAGAAAAACAGGACCTATTTCTGAAATAAAAACCCAACTTGAAACTCATCTTTTTTTACCAAGTGTAAAATGTGTTAAAGGAGAGTGTGATCAATTAAAATCCCAAGATATTTGTATACAGACACAGACTCAATTACATCACCATGCAATGAGGTAAGAAATCTATCAGTTTTTACTATGAGCTTGAAAACAACTTGTAAAAGACAGTAACTGCTCACAGAGAGGAACAGAGAAAAAATTCTTTAACATTTTGTTTAACTACAGCCAAGAGTTGTAGTTAGATCAACACAGATGTGGCCATAAGTTCTCTTAATATTAGGTTATTTTTAGTTTAGTTAGTCTTGACCCTGACCTCTGAAATGACCTTTAACCCTAGACGGCAAATAACACCTGTTTGCTTGGTACACCCACTGGAATGTTTTCATGACATGTTTTCAGTTTTATATTTATTGATCATTGTATCAGCAAAGAACAGTCAATAATACCAAGGTAAACTGCAAGATCCCGCAACCCAAAAGGATGGCAGGGTCGCCTAGTGATCAAGTTCCAGTAAACAAAAGGTTGCTGATTCTAATCCTGCTGACAAGGTGTACAAACCTGTTGTTCCGTCCATGAGAAACACAGTTAACCCTAATTGCTCCCTGGTTGTTCCTGTAAATAATGATACTTTAATGCAAATGTACTGTTTTTTTTCTTGGTAAGGCAGAAAAGGGCATTTCCTGGATTTGAGGTATATTGCAGATATACCACAGCAAAATGCTGTATCCAGGTACTCCAAGTGATGACAAACTCCAAGTGATAATAAACCATCACTTGTCACTGTAGGGAACATAATCATAATAACTCATATTACACATTACATATTTTAACATTTACAGTCTCTTGAAGTACAAACAATTTTTTCACACACTATAATTATTGATTTAACAAATCCCCCAAAATTACTAAACCATATAGGGCCGGTTTCGCAGACACGGATTAAGCCTAGTCTAGGACGAAAAAAAATCAAGCTCAATAGAAAACTCCATTGAGCTTGTCTTTTTAGTTCTAGACTAGGCTTAATCTGTGTCTGTGAAACCGGCTCATAGCCTCATCCAAAATATAAAAATAGTCAATACACAAATTATTTGGAACTGGTACAATAAATTAAATCAGAAACAATTGGCATTATAATACCTAAAACCT
This sequence comes from Esox masquinongy, assembly GCA_016801175.1. Taxonomy (NCBI): domain Eukaryota; kingdom Metazoa; phylum Chordata; class Actinopteri; order Esociformes; family Esocidae; genus Esox; species Esox masquinongy. The sequence goes on from JACXGI010001117.1 coordinate 26,925, forward strand.
CAATATTATCAACATTTCTATGAAGAACAAATACAGTGCTGCTTGAACGTTTGTGAAACCTACAGAGATGGTAAATATTTTTTTTGTAAAATATTAAAATAAACTCCTAAAATCCTTATCCAAACCCCAATTGGTAATAAAGACATTCCAAATAAAGGACACAAAAAACCCATATGATATATTTTCATTGTTTATTGAAGAAAAACTGAGTTCATGTGTGCAAAAATGTGAACCTCTTTATCCAATTGATTGGGGCATGTCCATTAGCAGCAATAACTTGTATTAAACATCTCCTAAAGCCACAAATCACTCTCCAAAATCTCTTTAGAGGGATTTTTGCCCACTCCTCCTTACAGAACTCAGGCAATTAAGTGACGTTTGAGGGGTATTTGGCATGTATTGCCCGCTTAATGTCCTTCTGCAGCATCTCAATTGGATTAAGGTTAGGACTTTGATTTGGCCAATCCAAAACACTCTTATTTCTCCTGGGCCATTGTTTGGTAGATTTGCTTTAATGCTTTATGTCATTGTCTTGGTGGAAGACCTATTTTTTGCCTAGCTTTAGCTCCTGGAGTGATGGCCTAAAATTCTGCCCAAGGTATCTCCTGGAATACTTCAGCATTTGTGGTTCCCTTAATAATATGCAGTCAACCAGGTCCAGTGGAGGAAAGGCAGCCCCAGATCTTGACATTCCCACCGCCATGCTTGACTGTTGGGATAAGATTGTTTTAGTGGTAGTGGCAGTGTTGGGTTTAGTCCAACCATGCTGCTTTGTAATCAAAACAGTAAATTCTGTGGACTCATCTGTACACCGATTGGACATCCGTCCTTCAGGTTTGTCCAGGTGGTCTCTGGAAAAGGTAAGATGGGCAGTATGGTTCTTCTTTGACAGCAAAAGCTTCTCTCTAGCAACACACCAATGAACACCTTTTCAATTTGGTATTCTTCTTGTTCAAAGCATGCACAGTAACCTGAGATGCAGCAAAAGAGGCCTGCAAATCTCCAAATGTTATGGCTGATGTTATTTTCCAATTTAAACCACTGCACTGTTTAAAGAGCAGGTGTTGTTGGTGTAGAGTGGAGTGTAGAAATGTGGTGTCTGTTTACATCCTGCATTGTCAAACCAATTAGTCGAAACTCCAAGGTTCTTGAAACTAGTTCCCTACATTACCTATTAACATCCAAACCAACAACAGGTATAACATGATCCCAACACTAGATTCAACACGTTAAATTAGAAAGAGATTACTAATAATGAAAACAATCACTCCATGGCTGGTTTGTTTCTTTAGAAAACAGTGGCAGTTGAATAGCCAACCACTATGCTATGTTAACTACACTATGTAAATAAAAATGGTCCTTGTAGGTGCAGTATGTCCATTGCAACATAACCGTAAACAGTTTTACTAACCAACAACATGTATAACAGGATCACAACACTACATTCAACACATTAAATTAGAAAGAGATTACTGTAGATGGCTAGCTAATAGCTATACAGTACCTATAATGAAAACAATGACCCTGAAATGGTCCTTGTTGATGCAGTTTGTCCATCGCAATATAACCGTAATTAGTTTTACTTTAGGCTTACAGTAATCTAGCTACTGAAGCTTATAGCCAGCAAAGTTTTAGTCTATCCTGAACAAATCCTAATGCCTACTTTGTTTGTCCGTGGCGAGGACCGAACCCCGGTCGCCTACGTGGCAGTCCACGTCTCTAACCACTATGCTATTTAACAATGGGTAGTCACACAGTCAGTCAGGCACTCACTGAGTAAGAGACATTTGTTCTTCTTGGCTGCCTCTGCTTACGCAGCCTGACAAAAAAATACAAACTTGATTTTCTCTAAAACAACATATGGAATTGGTATCTATAAACCTGTTCTATCAGATAAAAAAGACTGGTTCTGATTAACTAAAGATTTCATGCTGAACTCTAAATGTTCCTTGTGCCCTGCTCTGTTTAAACCTAGAAGGACATGAGCCTTCTAGGTTTAAGGGCTCATGTCCTTCGAGGAAGGCAGAAAATGTAGAAGTATTAAGTATAGTGTATGTTACAAGTGGAATAATAGTTGTGCAGGTACAAAGGGCAATTCTAAATGGCATTCTAGATGCAGTCGAGGCAAATTGAAGGAGTAATGTAGCATGTGCAACCGGGATGCAGAGATAGCCGCAATGCGGTGCCCAAGGTAGACATGCGTTCGTAACAACTGTAAAAACGCAAGCACGATGGCAATTCTAGATGTGCAAAGAGGCCAATTGAATGTGCAAGGTGCATGCGCAACTGAAATGCAGGGATAGCAGCAGTGAGGTTCCCGAGCAAGACAAGTACCTGTAACAGCTGAAAATTCCATTATTAGACTTTGCAAGGCAGTGTCAGAGTAGTACAAAGGGAGTAGTGCAACAAGGACCCTGACAGGCAGGGGGGTATGGTTAGTGACAGAGTTCTCTGAGTCACAAAGTTAAGCAGAGTAACAGTAGATGGAAAGAAACTCTTGCACAGCCTGCTGCTTCGGGAACGAAGAGACCTGTACCACCTGCCTGATGGTAGAAGGGCAAACAGTTTGTTGGATGGATGTAAGGGGTTCCTGGTGAAGTTGGTGAAGTTGTCTAACCTGACAGACTGGGGTCTGTTGGTTAGGAAGTTCAAAGTCCAGTTGCAGAGAGAGAGGCTGATTCCCAGGTCACAGAGTTTGTTGACCAGCCTAGAGGGGATGACCATGTTGAATGCTGAGCTAAAGTCTATGAATAGCATTCTCACATTGGTATTGGTTTTGTCCAGGTGGGTCAGGGCAGAGTATAAAGCTGTGGAGATGGCATCCTCTGTAGACCTGTTTGACCGGTAGGCAAACTGGTAGGGATCCAGTGTTAGCGGGAGGCAGGACTTATGGTGGGCCAGAACAAGTCTTTCGAAGCACTTCATGATTGTGGGGGTGAGTGCGACAGGTCGGAAGTCATTCAGTCTCGACACAGTCAACTGCTTCGGCACTCGCACAATGGTTGCAGTCTTGAAGCACATGGGGGTATTTCAGCTTTGATGGCTGACTGTTGTCCCTGTCAAAGTGTGCATTGAACCTGTTTAACTCATCTGTGAAGGAGACAGCGCAGGCTGTGGGGGTAGGGTTCTTTGGCCGGGAGTCTGTGATGGCTTGGATGCCCTGCCACATGTGTCAGAGTTCAGAGTTGTTGTTTAAGTGCTCCTCAATCTGCAGTTTGTGGTCATTTTTAGCCATCTTGATGCCCCTTTTCAGGTTGTCCCTGGATGAGCAGCCGGCCTCCATGGCACTGGATCTGCAAGCATCGTTGTGTGCCTTTAGCAGTTGTCGGACCTCTTTGTTCATCCATGGCTTCTGGTTGGGGAAGGTCTTTATTAGTGTATGGGATGTGACATTGTTGGTGCAGATGTTGATGTAATCCAGAACAGATAAAGCATATGTTTCAATGTCCGTATGGGAGTCAAGACCCTTGAGTGGCTTGAGTGGCAAACAAACTCCAGTCTGCGTGTTGAAACTGGTGCTGTGAGTCAGACCCTTCTGGCCACAGTTTGACTGTCCTCGCTGATGGTTTCAAATGTTTAATGAGGGGTAAATACTTCGGAAGTAGGAACAGTGAAAGATGGTCAGACTGCCCCAGGTGTGAGAGGGGAATGGCTTTGTAAGCCCCTGTAATGTTTGTGTACACATGGTCTAGTGTATTTTCTCCTCTGGTGGGCAGGAGACATTTTGATGGAATTTGGGAAAAACAGTTTTCAGATTTGAATGGTTGAAATCCCCAATAATCAATTTTTTGTGACATGATTCTCAGTTGTATTTCGTCCATTTTGTTGTTGTTTTGCGATGTGAATAGCTTCTCCCGGGATGTCTTCGCAATTTGACAACTTCCGAGTTGGAAGTTGTCAAAAACTCTTTCTGTGCATTGTGCTCCAATGTCCAGGAGTTCTTGTCGGCTGTATAGTTTGTGGGCTAGGCTGTAGAGAATAAGCTAAGAACTATTAAGTAAATTACGGCAAATTTGAAAAAACTGGGTAGACGCTGAGCTTTGCAATGTACATGCGCCACCATCTGTGTAGCAGATCAAGTAGCTGACGATACCTAACAATTCCAGCTGCCACTCCGCTGACCCCCCCCCCATGTTTGGATTATGTCTTACAGGCTCTGGATACAGCCCACATGCATTTATTAATTATTACAATTTGTACTCTTAAAATGTTCACCTTGCACAACCAGAAGAGAACTGTCCATCCCTCAGAGCCTGGTTTCTCTCTAGGTTTCTTACTAAGTTTTTGCCCTTGTAGGGAGTTTTTCCTAGCCACTGTGCATCAACCCTATTGTTGCTTGCTCTTTGGGGTTGCATGCGTGGTGTTTTGTAGAAGCACTTAGTAACAACTGCTGCTGTAAAAAAAGGGCTTTATAAAATAAATTAGATTGAGTGATTAAACACTAAAACAATCTATAATTGCACAAGGGGTTCACAATACTTTCATGCAGTGCTGCATATAACAATTGAATACATATGAAAACTGTCAGGGAATCCATTCAGTTCTCACCACCCTTTTTCTCTGAAAGACAAAATATATGAATGCAGTTAATCATTGTGAATGTACCTGTTCAGAGGTAGGGGACTGTCAGATTTGTTTAATGTAAAATACTTTGAAATACTCTGCCGAAAATATTTACATTATAATAACAAATTATTTAAAATCCGCTCATGGGGTTGGGTGAACCAGTAATGCAGCAAGGGAAATAGATTTCCACAGTAAAATGCACCTAGGCATTATTTTCCCCCTGCTTGTAGTAGGCTGCATTTAGTTTTGTTTTATTAGAGATGTAAAAGTACTTGGTTGTGTTCACCAGTTTTGGGAAGTTCCTAATTAAGACTTAAATTACCAGGTAAAAGCAGTTTTGTGACTAACCAGTGACCTTAATTGATATTTTCCCTCTTCCTTTTTATTGTATTACTAGTTAATTATGAACTCCCTTTACCTGGTAATTTAACAAACTTCCCTAAAGTGGTGAACACAGCAATACCCAGCTGAGCACTTTTACTTTGTACTTTTTACACCTCTGTGTTTTACCTATTATTTCTGCTTTGTAAAATCATACACAAAAAAACTGCCTGTAAAAAAGCTGTCTGGTCCTGTACTTGGGGATTGCTATTCGAAATGTAAACACTGATTTAAAATTAAATTGTATAAATCAATGTACTGTAATCTACTTTTTATTACAGCTGTGCTGATTTACAGTCACAATTGCTTCATACGAAAATCTACGGCATTTGCAGGGTGTTAGAGCACATATTAGAACACTTGTAGCATAATAATGTATATTATTCATACCAACTGCATGTCATACTAATTTATAAAAGTATATATGAAAAGTCATTTATGTCTATAAATAATAAAATACAATGTTTTTCTAAAACTATTGTAAACATCTTGTTGGCCTCATCAACACAAACTGCTAACATAAACACACAATTGGCACATAATAACTTCACTATCACACTGAGCAATATAAACACAAACGTTGAGGATTGGTCCGACGTTTAATAAGCTGAAATAAAATCTCAGAAATGTGAAATGTTTCTTTCTCTTGGAATACTTTGTGTCATGACTCCCTCCCCTGGGGCTCCTCCTGCTGGTGCGCCTGGGCTCCGGCGGTCGGCGTCACCAGCCTTCTGAAGCCACCGCCCCCATCCCTCTGCTACACCAGCGCACCTGTTCCTTGTTATATGTCATTACGTTAGGTATATGTTTATCTGGTTGTTAGGGGGGTTTTGTGGGTTATTGTTTGTTTGATGACGTCCTGTCGACACCTATGTTCTTCCTTTTACTGGGCGCTTTACTATTGTCCCAGTGTATTCAGTGCCTGCCTGTTCGGCACCCTACTACGCTTGCTTCACCTAAATAAAAGAAAGCAAGCTACCTCCCTGCGTTTGGCTCCTTTTGCCGACAGCCCGTGACAGAATAACCCACCTAACAACCAAATGGAGTCAGCAGGCCGTCCCGAACTCACGGGAATCATCGACTGTGTCAAGGAACACGGGGAAATGCTGGAGCGGATTGGCACATCCATGGACCAGGTCTTGCGTGCCGTCAGCTGCCTGGACCAGACCCCGCACGCCTCGGAACCACCCTCCAGCGCGCTCGCTGCACCCTTGCCGCCAGCCCTGCCCCCCCGGGATCCCGCTGGGGCCGTCCGCCTCTCACTGCCACAGGCCTACGAGGGTGCCGCTTCCCGCTGCCAAGGATTCCTCCTCCAGCTGGGCATCTAATTCACCACCACGGCTCCCACGGCCACGGGGCGCGAGAGGGTGTCGGCCCTCATCTCCTGCCTCACCGGCCGAGCGCTGGAATGGGCCAACTCGGTATGGAGGAACGACGGCCCTGTCGTGGAGGACTACGAGGCGTTCAACCGCCTGTTTTCTTCTGTATTCGACCTGAGGGCTGGGATGTGGGTGAACACCTCTTCTACCTGCGACAGGGTCGGCTGGAAGGCCTCCTGCAGGCAAGAGGGCGCACCGGAGTGGTCACGCCTGTTCCATCCCACCTTCTAGCCGGAGCAACGCCCATGGAGGTGGGCGGCACGGGACTCCGGGACACAGAGAGGGGACCCGGGAGGCGCCCGGAGCGGTGCACCTTTTGTGGCAGAAGGGGGTACTACGCGGCGTATTGTCACCTGCGCCTTTCGGGTCCAGGAAGCGGCAGCACAGGCTCTCATAAACCACCCCAGGTACAACCCTTAACCCCACTGTCCACCACACAAGTGCTCATTCCTGTGTTTTTCCCTATGTTCCCTGGTTCTACCCCACTTAAGGCCCTCATAGATTCGGGGGCAGCAGGTAATTTCATGGACAGGGCATTGGCGAGTGCCCTACGCATTCCGCTGACCACGCTCAACCAGCCATTGCCCATCCATGCCTTGGACAGCCGACCGTTAGGGTCGGGTTTCGTGCGTCAGGCCACCATTCCGGTTACCATGACGACTCAGCACACCCATACCGAACAGATATCCTTCTACTTCATAGACACCCCCTCCTATCGTGTTGTGTTAGGGCTTCCCTGGTTGTCTGTACATAACCCTTCTGTGTCTTGGCCCCATAGGTCCATCGAGGGGTGGTCGCATGAGTGTCTGGGAAGGTGTGTTCCGGTTTTGCTGAGTGCCACCACGGTGGAAAGTCCATTCCCATTCCCATTCCAATTGAATATTCCGACCTATTGCAGGCCTTCTCTAAGGCAAAGGCCACCAAATTACCACCCCATCGGCCCTGGGATTGTGCCATTGACCTCCTACCGGGAACCGTACTGCCCAGGGGTCGGGTGTATCCCCTGTCGCATGCGGAGACCAAGGCTATGGAAACATACGTCATCGGAGTCCCTGTGGCAGGGATACATCCGTCCCTCCACTTCGCCTGCATCCTCAAGTTTCTTTTTCGTAAAGAAGAAGGACGGAGGTCTGCGCCCATGCATAGATTACTGTGCACTCAATCAAATCATCGTCCGCTACACTCACCCACTCCCTCTCATTTCCTCTGTGGTGGAATCTATGCATGGCGCGCGCTTCTTTACGAAATTGGATCTCCGAAGTGCCTACAATCTTGTGCGTATCCGAGAGGGAGACGAGCATAAGACAGCGCTTAGCACTACGACTGGCCATTACGAATACCTGGTCATGCCGTACGGTTTTATGAATGCTCCATCAGTGTTCCAGGCATTCATTAACAAGATCTTCAGGGACATTTGGGGTCGCGGGGTTCTGGCGTACATCGACGACATCTTGGTGTGCTCGGCCTCTCGCGAGCAACATGTCACTCTGGTCCGTCGGGTGCTTGGAAGGCTGCTGAAGCATGACTTGTATGCCAAGGCTGAGAAGTGCCTTTTCTTCCAGCAATCCGTCACCTTTCTGGGATACCGCCTCTCTGCTACAGGGGTGGAGATGGAGATGGACTGCATTGAAGCCGTGCATAATTGGCCGACCCCAACCACGGTAAGGGCGGTACAGCGTTTCCTTGGTTTTGCGAATTATTACCGGAGGTTCATTCGTGGTTTTGGTAAGGTCGCAGCTCCGATCACCTCCCTGCTAAAAGCGGGGCCGGCCAGGCTACATTGGATCCCCGAGGCGGACAGGGCTTTCACCTCGTTGAAGGTCCTCTTCTCCTCAGCGCCTGTGCTGGCTCACCCCGACCCGTCGTTACTGTTCGTGGTGGAGGTGGATGCGTCTGAGTCGGGGGTGGTGCTGTCACAACGGTCCAGCACGCCTGCCAAGCGCCGCCCCTGCGCCTTCTTTTCAAAAAAGCTGACGCCTGCCGAACGAAATTACAACGTCGGTGATCGCGAGCTGTTGGCTGTCATCAAGGCCCTTACGGCATGGAGGCACTGGCTCGAGGGTGCTGAACACCCTTTTCTCGTTTGGACTGACCACCATAACCTGGAGTACATCCAGGCGGCGAGGACACTAAATCCTCGCCAGGCAAGGTGGTCTCTGTTTCTGGCCCGGTTCACCTTTACTCTGTCCTATATCCCGGGCAGCAAGAACGTGAAGGCCGATGCGTTATCTCGCCAGCATGACACGAGGGAGAGGCCGGTAGACGATGGTCCCATACTACCGGGGTCCTGCATCGTGGCGCCGGTGGTGTGGGACCTCGATACCGATATCCAGCAGGCGCTGCGCACGGACCCAGCGCCCGCGCAGTGTCCTGCTGGTCGCCAGTACGTGCCTGTCTCCGCCTGGGACAGGCTACTGTGCTGGGCGCATACCACCCCCTCCTCCGGTCACCCTGGTATCGGCCGCACGATCGGCTGCCTGGAGGGCAGGTACTGGTGGCAGACCTTGGCCAAGGACGTGAGGGTTTATGTCTCCACCTGCTCGGTGTGCGCCCAGAGTAAGGCGCTGAGACACCTTCCTGCAGGGAAGTTAATGCCTCTTCCGGTTCCACAACGGCCTTGTTCGCACCTATCCATAGATTTCGTCACCCATCTCCCCCCTTCGGGGGGCAATACCGCGATCTTGGCCGTTGTGGACCGGTTCTCGAAGGCTTGCCGCTTTCTACCTCTCCCTGGTGTTCCCACAGCCCTGCAGACCGCGAAGGCCCTATTTACCCATGTCTTCCGGCACTACGGCGTCCCGGAGGACATTGTTTCTGACCGGGGCCCCCAGTTTACCTCCCGCATATGGAGAGCGTTCATGGAGAGGCTGGGGGTCACGATCAGTCTCACCTCCGGGTTCCATCCCAAGGCCAACGGGCAGGTGGAGCGTGTTAACCAGGTACAAAAGAATTTCCAAAGCATTAGATATACCATGGAACACAGTGAAGACAGTCATCATCAAGTGGAGAAAATATGGCACAACAGAGACATTACCAAGAACTGGACGTCCCTCCAAAATTGATGAAAAGACAAGAAGAAAACTGATCAGGGAGGCTTCCAAGAGGCCTACAGCAACATTAAAAGAACTGCAGGAATTTCTGGCAAGTACTGGCTGTGTGCTACATGTGACAACAATCTCCCGTATTCTTCATATGAATGAGCTATGGGGTAGGGTGGCAAGACGGAAGCCTTTTCTTACAAAGAAAAACATCCAAGCCTGGCTGAAGTTTGCAAAAACATACATCAAGTCCCCCAAAAGCACGTGGGAAAATGTGTTACGGTCTGATGAACCCAAGGTTGAACTTTTTGGCCATAATTCCAAAAGGTATGTTTGGCGCAAAAACAACACTGCACATCACCCAAAGAACACCATACCCACAGTGAAGCATGGTGGTGGCAGCATCATGCTTTGGGGCTGTTTTTCTTCAGCTGGAACCGGGGCCTTAGTCAGGGTGGAAGGAATTATGAACAGTTCTAAATACCAGGCAATTTTGGCACAAAAAATTCAGGCGTCCGTTAGAAAGCTGAAGATGAAGTTCACCTTTCAGCTCGACAACTACCCAAAGCACACATCCAAATACACAAAAGCATGGCTTCACCAGAAGAAGATTAACGTTTTGGAATGGCCCAGCCAGAGCCCAGACCTGAATCCAATTGAACATCTATGGGGTGATCTGAAGAGGGCTGTGCACAGGAGATGTCCTTGCAATCTGACAGATTTGGAGCGCTTTTGCAAAGAAGAGTGGGCAAATTTTGCCACGTCAAGATGTGCCAAGCTAATAGACTCCTACCCAAAAAGACTGAATGCTGTAATAAAATCAAAAGGTGCTTCAACAAAGTATTAGTTTAAGGGTCTGCACACTTATGCAACCAGGGTATTGTGAGTTTTTTTTTTTTTTTTCCCCTCAAAGATTTCAGTTTGTTTTTCATTTGAATTGTTCACGTTCTAGGTCACATTAAAGGTGGAAAAAGTTCTGACATGTTTTATCTTTGTCTCATTCTTTTACATCAAAAGAACCTGGCATTTTAACAGGGATGTGTAGACTTTTTATATCCACTGTATATGTGAAAAAGTCATTTAAAGTATGGTTTCTGTGTGCAAAAACATCACAGGATTCACAGGATGGGCTGGAAATGGAGGTGCCTCTCATATTGGAGCTCGTGGTTCATAGACGAAAGCCCTGTATTGTCCTTTTTTCGTTAATCTAAAAAGTGGTTGGCTTACAGCAATTGCAGAAACAGCAGTTGGGTATTGACATTTTACAGCCACTTGGATAGTTTTATACTGTATCTAAGTTGCCTTCCTGGGTCTGTCGTGCAGATGTCATTATGCCTACTGTAGATATACACACAGCTACATTGTCAACTCCTAGAATCAAATCTGGCAGCAACACAAATGAAAATGTTCAAGATATTATATAAGTATTATGATGTATATTCAGTATAAAAAGAAAAAAGACAGACAGAGAGAATAAAATAGACTCCTTTAGGTTGGACATCTGTGGTCAGCCATATCTCCACAAAACAATATAATTACTTCAATGTTATTAGGAGACAAGATCATTTAACTTGAAACATAACACGAAAAGTTATGTATGGTATAACTCTGCTCCAGGATGTCGGCAAAATTGGTAGAATGCAAATGCCAGCACAAAATCTATGTAGCCATGCACTTTAAGCCTGGCTATCCAAACACTTTGCTACGTTCAAATGCTAAGATAAGCAACACCCAGATATGCTGGTCACAAATTCTTCTTTGCAAGTAGTCTGGATAAGTACCTCGAAGATGATATCAAGAGTGAAAATCAAAATGTTCTGTTTCAAAAGTGATGGGTTCTGTCTGACTGGTCCCAGCCAGAGCCAGAACATGTGGGTAATACAGCCTTTAAAAGTGTCAATGGCTTTACTACTCTGACTGGTTAAAGAAGCACCAATTGATGAATACTTCGTTATATATTACACCCTTAATACTGATATCACTTAAACGACTACAATAGGAGTATCAGACTGAAAGATGTATGTAACAGTGCAGTTTAAGTCAACAGGAAAATGCACTGCTACCCTCATAGAGTATAGGGATGAACAGTACCTACCAAGACAGAAACGATTAAATTTCACAGGCCATTACATTCTCTCTTTCCTTTTGTCAGATCTGAGGTTCCAGTCTCTGCTTAGCATAACTAATGTTTCACTGTCACTAAATGTTCTCTGAAAAAAACAAAAATCAGTTTTTATTTCTCACTGGAGAGTGGTACTCCTTCTGACAAGCCGCCAGGTCCTGTCAAGTTTAAGCAGGGCACCGCAATCTTACAGCACAAGACTAACACATCCTCATTTTCTCGTCACAATCTCATTCAGAACAAGTTATCACTGGATGAGTTATTAGGGGAAGTTCAACTATTTTAACGCATGGCCTTATTTTGAGTCTTCTGTGCTTTTAACCAATGAGTGATATTTTTTTAAATTTTCAATACATTTTTATACAGAAATGGTATTCTTAAACTATCACATAAAAAGGAGGTTGTGAAAAATATATCACATTCAGTACAATATGCTATGCAAATTCAGACGATTATGATATTCGAGACTAATACACACACATTAAGACAGAGCAACCACTATGCCACCAGCCCATGTCCTCTTTCTACAGTAGCCCCTACTAGCCACGGAGTAACAGTGCATGCATTTAATCATTGTACCCCTTTTGAAGTTTTGGATGTGAGAAAGGTAAGCCTGTGGGGGTTGGTTCTGATGAGCTTTGCTCACACAGAGATGATGATTCACTGAAGTTACAGGACAGGCGCTGATGTGCGGAGATGTTCCCAGAATGAACATTGTGTACTCATGGAATGGATGATGCATACAGGCCAAAACCAAGGCTCAGGAAATCAAACTGAGGCAGACACATGAAATGTCCTTTTGCCAATTGCATTACAGCATACACCAACCTCACATCAGACTCTTAAAGGCACTACAGAGTCAATTTTAAACAGAGTGAGTCACATTTTGTCCAAAACGGAATGCTAATCATTTTGATCAGTGTGTCCTTGACTTAACAGCCAGCGGTCTATATAATTTGTTAGGCACAATACCTGCCTGATGATTTACCTTCTATGAAGGACAAAAGTATAGCAATGCATCTGGTAATTAGAACATTTGTTCTAATTTAGACAGGAGCTCCAGTGAGCTTAGTCTAGCTGTCATTTGGTTTGGAGCCAAACCCTTTTGAAATGCATTGTCATTTGTAAATGTAACATTTTCTAGACTTGTATTTAACATGGCCAGATTTCTCAGTCTCTTCTTTAAATTCTGGTGAAATTAAATTGAATGTAGCATTTTAATACATACATATTTAAAAAGAAATACATGGATAATGAATTGATTTGGCTGAGGAACATGAAAATTGATATTCTATGATGTATTTATTATGGATCCACCACTCAGTTACAGACTTATTATAACTCATGAAATTTATATTTCAGCATTTGGTTGTAGAATTTGGGTAGCCAAGCACAGGTTTTGGTACCCTACAAAGACTTAAATTAGGACACTGCTATTGTCAGCAATAAATCAGTTGTGAGATAATTTCAATATTTTATTTATACTGAACAAACACAGTGAGCAATAAGTGCTTTTGAGGTTGGTTCGGTTTTGGTTACATTATTAAAAGAGCCCTGGTTTTCAACTGATAATCAAGTTTCAAGTTCAATCATCTAATGATGTTTAGTAGTAAATGTTTTTTGACCAGAATGTGAAATTAGGTCTTCCAAGTTGTCATTCATAATCTTGGTAAGAACCCTGTAATTAGTTTGGCGAGCTAACAGCCGGGTAAATTGCATTGTTGAAGTCCGAGATTTATTTGATAGAGCTTTCCTTATAGTTAATTATGCATCCTCACTTTAAAATCCAATGGCTGGATTAACCTCATAGCCTCAACACTAACAATATTATGCTAATAATCAAACTTAATTAAGTACCAAACAAACATTTCAGTGACACCCCACTAGATGGTGCTCTAAAGCTACCTTAATATATAAAAGATAGTGATGGGATTACTTAATTCCCAGGGAGCTATAACAATTTTAGCCACATTGCCTTGGGCCATAAGCCATCATTACCAAATCAATCACACACAAACAAACTCTATTAAGAGTGATATGAATGTGCTTTTAGAACCCAGTTCTGGTGTGAAGGAACTGGATTTTGACCCATTTTAGATTAATTCCGAATAGTCAATGAATGAATGTAACCAATTAATTTAATATATAAAGACAGTATTACAATTACAGTACAAGTATCAAAGATAGAAAGTTCTCCGGAAATAGAAGATGGAGTAAGGAAAATGCAAGAGCTCTTTCCCAAACACCACTCTGGTTTATATCCCCTGAGGGGGTTGGTTTACTGACCTAAGGATAACAAAAAAAAGTCCTGAAGAATAGACCCTTATCAATTAGGGACACATTCTAATCTGTTCTGGGGCCATCTCATATGACAGATTGGTGTTATCTCGAGAAACAAGCCAGCTAGGCAATAACAAGCAAACCTTTTGTCCCTGCATTCACACCTTAAAGAAACATCTTTTAACCGTTAACTTTCCAATGATTGCCCACTAGGATAGAAATTAAGTACATAGGTATACAGGTCTATAAAAAATAATGAAGAATCATTGAATATGTAAATAAACATAGAATTGACATTTTTAAGTTCCATCAGGTATCAGTGAAAGTTGAAAACATGGAAGAACTTTCAGTAGGCATTTTGACCAAAAAAAGTATTTTTTTTTCACCATTATCCATTGTAATGATATTCACCAACAAAAGTGAAAATGATGTCATGGCAATTATGATTACATTAAAAAAAGACAACTCAAATAATTTACATGTCTGATTTATTTCTAATAAGACAACGAGTTAAGTTTTTTAGTTTTTTTATTGTGCAGGGAAACATATTATATTAAATATTATGTAATATGTAAATTGAACATAGTTACTATGAGAGCTACGTGTCACTAGGGGTAGTGTGTGTGTGAGGAGGTACGTGTGTGTGGGTTAGGGCCTCTTGCATCTGTGTGGCAAATCTGGTAGCAAGTCCTTCTCTGGCCGTCCTCCTCCACTGAGTAAGCAGAGAGACACAGATCCAGCCAGGGCCTCTCTGCTGGGTACACATGAAGGACACAGACAGACATGAAACCACATATCACATAGGCATGCACACACACAGGGACTGTAACACACAAACGACATCCATGTCAATGCTAATTGCTTTTCTCAGTCACTTGCATTAGTGCTGAATTCCGGCTGTGAGGGGTCATCTGACTGGAAGCTCATCCAGTCTCATTGCTCACTAATGGGAGTGTTTGTCAATGCTTCATTAGTGGCCAACTGATGTGGGTTTAAATACTCTGCCCTACATATATTGACAGAATGTTTTCCTCACACAGGGCTATTTATGTGATGTTAATACATCAATGCGCTTTACAACGCTGCCCGCTACCATGAGGGTAATAGGGCTGTTTATTAGACCAGGCCAATTAGTCATTTGATTGCCTTACCCATGCTACTCCCTGGTGGACAGAGTCTGTCCATGGTGTCCTGGACCCTGTCTTGTGCCTCCTGGTCAGCTGCTGCATCCACAGCTGACACGTGAAAAAATGACTCCTGCCATGGGGTTAATGGAGAGTTACCAGTTTGACAACTGGATCACTGACAAATGAAGACCTATAGGTTCCAAGTTAAAGACTCTTCATTAAACATCTTTGAATGTGCTGTCTGATATATCTTTCAACATACTGAATCTCTCCAGAGCAGGGCCTCCAGGGAGCCAGTTCCATCCTGTAGCTCCAGCTTCATCAGGAGGCCATATTGTAGCAGCTGCACACCCAGAACTGAGAAAGAGGGCAGAGCCATAACCTTAAAACCAAATGATTAAAGAGCGACCTGGAACATTACAACCTGAGCAGAGCCAAGAGTGGACTTGTGGTGGAACTTTACAACCTGAAGTGCCGCTGAATCGTGGGAAAGCCACGACATTAAACTAAGCAGTGCTGGTGTTAAGAGACAGCAGACCAAACATTAAGAGTGAGTGCAGCAGGGAAGGAGACATAACATCAACAACCGAGGGATCAAGAAAGGGTTGGGAGCGTAATAACCCCTGAAAACAGAAACTGACTGATGTAATGAAATGAAACCCTGTGTTTATGAAGTCCAAGGTTGTGTTCAGTAGAGACGAAATGTGTCAGAGGAGCAACACAAACCGGTCTAAAACAATCCTCCTACCACTGCAAATGGTTTTGGTACAGTTTTGCTACTGAACACGACCCAGGTGAAAGCTTAACGGGATCACGGGGTGGAGTGTCATACCTTCTGCCACACTTTTCTCATCAAACAACTCCACTTCTTCACCCAATGACTCTCCTAATTTTACATTTGAGCACTGTTTGCACCTGAAAAGACATAATGGCATAAAAACCCATAACACATTCAGTGCATTTAAATACATAGACGGAAAACGTGACCTGTGTCAGACGCGGCTAACACAGTGATTATGTGATCACTCCCATAGTAAGTCCAAGAGACAGACCCATAGTATCTTCTGGTACCCCGGAATAGGAAGGGAGCAGAGAGATCATGTAAAGTCATTGATCCTTGTGGTGACATCACTGGGACAACGTTACTGTAAGCTGATGCTATCCGACAAGTCTCCTCCAAGGTAGCCCCTATTGGAGAGAAGACAAAAACATGAATAACAGTTGAAAATGTATAAAGCTGAAGAAAAACATATACAGCGTTGTAATACGACAGCATAGGTTTAAGTCAAAATATGTCAACTGCATCGCTGAAAGAGAGACATGTCATTGAGTTTTAACAGAAATTGATTGCCATATACAGCTGCTGTGGCCATGAATGGCAGAAAGACACGGATAGCACTCAGCATGTCGCCATAGTAACAGGGCAGTTTTGTTCTCACCCTTTAGGAATATAAGCTCCTTAGCCTTGCCACTCCCCATTAGTTGGCTGGACATGTGAAGAGTCAGGGTCCGGCTGGGCAGTTCAGAAGGAGGCTCTTTAGGGAGATGCAGCTCAAGTTTCCAGTACCCATCACATGGCCCATCGTCCTTCTGAGCCTCCAAGAACATGCCCCCCACTGTTCCATCATCAGGGACGTCCCGTCTGAAAGGTACAGGACAGTTTCTCAATACATTCTTGATGAATCTATGCATGGTTCGTTAGTAGTCTTTCAAGCCAGATGGCTACCTCCGTCATCTCTGAGCTACAGGACAGACATCTGTAGAACTTTGAATGAAAATTTGCACATGGGAGGTATCGGAAATTAAACACCCAGAAGAAACTGATGTCACTGCATTTACACTAGTGCTCAATTTTGCATGAGCACACTACCCTCCCGAAGTTTCAGCTCCGCCTACCCAAACTCGGGATTTGTTGAATGTCAGAAATGTCCATTTCTGAATGTCAGAGAAAAGCTAGCATTGTTACCACACCTGGTGTTGTTACCCAAGGTCTGGCAACATAAGACTAGGTGTTTAGTTGAATCATGAGTATTTGTGACGGACTAGAGAATCGTGCAACCCTGGGATGACAATATATGTAAAGAGAACACATTTTGATCTTGCTGGAGAACTTCTTGTGTGAGCAGGGACTGTATTTGAAGATAGGTAGGAAGTCATCCTAATTGGAGATGTGTAGTTAATAGAATCAAGTTAATGTACTGTTGAGTGTTTTTGTTTGGTTTGGTTGAAAAGGGTAAAGAAGTAACTCACATGGATTTACACTTGTGACAGTAGAGTTTCAAGGACTGGTAAAGTTTCTGAGGCAGGTAAGACATAACCTGAGCCTTAACATGGTAAACCTGAGGGGACCCTCTGGTCTTCACTTCAGCCAATGTAACCTGGTCCATTGTGTGGTCACAGGTCCGGTCTGCACAAACACATTGTCAGACAGGACTAGAAAATCGCATGACATGCACATCTCTGACAGAACACTAGTATGTGTAGTAAGAGTAGTCTTAAGTATGTGCTAATAAATTCCCCCTAGATGTCGCAAATACCCGACATACAGTACTTCTTATTTCCTACCTGTAGCCATCTCAACTGGAACAGTATCTAAAACAAGAACAGACACTTATGTGGTGCTGTATCTTTCCTCCAAACGACAGCTTTAAAAACCATCGTGACTGGAATATTCACACACACATGAAGTGGCACATCATACAAAGCACTGGACCGGAAAATGTAAACATACCAATAGACTCCGGTGGCGTATTCCAGACCTCCAACAGAGAGGAGTCATTCAGGTCAGAACCCGAAAATGTTTCCAAGATCCTGAAACAATTCGAATATTGGCACGTCAAGTGATCATTTCCGATCTTTTAGGCCTTGTCGGGTGACAGGTGAAAATGGTAGACCACAGCCCCCTCTTACCTTTTGAGGTCCTGTATATCTGGGCTGTCGTCAGGCAGGACGCGCAAACCTCTGCCATATGATGTGCCCCCATGCAGGTGGAAACCCAGGTGTCCCGTTTGATCTGACTGTTCAGAGTCGTTGCCAGGCAACCGACTGGCCCCAGGAACTGCATGTAGGTTGTATATTCGAAGGTATGTCCCAGGCTAATTGGAAAAGAGTCAAAGACATTAACTTACATTATGTTGCCCCTTGAAGCTACGTAACTACAACAATAAAAATAGCAACAAAGTAATGACATGAGTAATACTACAATTACATGGTCATAGGCAAGATATTAAGCAGTAAAAAAAAATAAAAAAATATTTTCTTTCCAAATATGTAACTACTGGAAAGAAACTACATAAATGTCCAGTAAATTACCATGTTAACTTTACTAAAATGTGACCTTGTTAACGCACTAACAATAAAAAGTAATACTAGGGTTCAATACGATTACTTCTGTTTTATTACCTGCTTTCAAGGTTATTCAGAACATAGGGAAAAAACAGTAGTAAGTTAGATGATGTGTATTGTTACAATTATTGTCTCAGGTCCTGAGGTGAGTTGATGTGTTGCAAGACCTTTTGATAAGATAAAGGTCTTCCTTTTGGGCAATGAGTGATTGTAAAAAAAAAAAATGCAGTTGCCTTATTCTGACGGCAATCAGCACCACACATCTGCGAAAGGGACTACTGCTCCCAAGGTGGTCACTGAATGATTTCTCTGTTGCTGAATAACAAGTAGCATGACACATTACAATAACTTCACACTTTCAGCCAGAAGAGGGCGATGTGGTAGCAAATCTAAACTCTTCCTTGGGATGCCCATACAAACCAGTTTAAGCTAGTACAACGTATAGATCTCAGTGTTTTAACAGATGAGCTATACTGTCATGACCAGCTTCAGGGTGACAGGAACCTGACTTCCCGCTCCACCAGTAAGAGCACAAAAGTGGGCAGTATGGTAGACTAGGCACGCAGTGTAACTCCACCGATTATAAGGGTTGGAATTCAGCTTCCAGCCACAGCATGAGCTAGCATCTTGTACTGCACACAAAAAAGGCATTCCAAAAAATATTTATGGCATCGTAAGAGACTTTGGGGAAGTAGCAGAGCTACTCTACAGCCCAAAGACCTACCCTTACTGGATGTGGAGATTGAGGCAAGCAAAGTTTGCCTTATCTCCTCCGTAAATCCTCCTTTCTTGTGCAACACTTAGCAGACAAAGGGAGGATGTCCGTCCTGAGGATTCCAGCAGTCAGGGCTGACTGGAGCGCAGGGTGTTGATAATGGGCCCGGGGGGGATTCAGCAGCAGCAGGACCACAAAGAGAGTGAGGAATAAAACATCCATCTGTACCAAGACCGTCTTAAAGCACTGGTGCACAACCACAAGCCCTTAAATGGCACCAAGATGGCTGCACATTGAAGGCATATCACATAAACCACTGTCACAATATTCTAGGATTCCTAAAAGGAAAAGTGATCAGCAACTCCTCTTGAAAGAGGGGGGTGTAAAAGAAATGTGCCAGACGATGACAGTTAATTTGGAGGTACACAACAGCTCTGAGTCGGCCCCGGTTTTATTTGTTTAAATGCCAAACATAGAAACAGGTGTTAGAGACACAGAGTAAATGATTAATGCTCTGAGACTGGTAATGGAACAAAGGGAGATATGGGCTCTGGTTGAAAGCTAGCCAATCCAATCCCAAGGCTGTTCCTACCTCGCTACGGCTATTAAACCTACCATCCCCTGCCCAGTGGCCAGGTGTGCTTATAATGAGACCACTAACACTGAGCCAAGAGATGGAGGTTCTCTTTTGGCTGGTGTCAGCCTTGTTTCCTGATATAGATCAAGGTGTGTTAACGCATCAGGGTGAGGTTTCCGATCTGCTTAACCCCCAAAACAAAAAGGTGACCAAACATCCTAATCCTGCTTAACCCCCAAAACAAATCTCATGTGACCAAACATCCTAAGCCCACCCACTGCCGCATGAGAGAGAGAGAGAGAGAGAGCGAGAGAGACAGAGAGACAGAGAGAGAGAGAAGCAAATTTTACAGCACCATTTTCATAATAGAAGGAAACAAGCTCAAAAGAGCTGGCTATTGAATTACTCAGATGGCAGCATCCAGATCTCGGCTGGGGAGTTGGGAAATTCCAAGGAGGGGCAAAAAGTAGCCCAATAAGGGTGGCTCATTGAGATTAAGCACCTAGATTAAAGTACAATGCTTCGGCTCTTTGCAATTTCTAACTTTAATGGAAGGTAAACACAGAACAAGTGCTCTCTAAACTACAAGATGATGTCAACATTTTAAAAAGAGTAAAGCAGTGAATCAACACCTATAACAGCAGCTATAGTTATGAGTGTGGTGTCAAACCAAGCACACATGACAAGATACCTTGTCTGAGACCTGATGACTTGTTTGGACCCTAAGAATGAATGCCTAGGCTTCAGCTCAGTAGCCTAACACCTTCTGTGGCATGCATGACACCTGGGTTTGAATATATGAACAAACATGTTAGGCACCGGTTGCTTGGAGAGAGCACGGTCATGGGAGCACAAGTGTGTTCAGGCAGCACAGGTGCTCTGTCTCTCTCATATTTCTCCCTCTCTTCATGAATAATTGATAGTAAGACGTGTGGCTAGCCAAAAGGTCCCCACCATCCGCAGACAGAAGGAGATGTCTTTGATAAACATGCACGTATGCACACACAGGTCCAAGAATGCTAAAGCAGTGGGATATTTACAAAGAGGTGACAGTGTACAGCCACCGTAGAGCTAATAACAGAGGCGTTCGCCATTGACTTTGATACCCTGATTGGTTAAAGACGATCCAAACACCTATGAATGTTTTCTAAAAACCATTACAAATGACTACAATGACGGCAAACTCAGAATGAAATAGAAAACGAATGACGTACTGGAATAATTCAGTTGGCATTGTCAGGCAAGGCCGCATGTCTGAAGTCAGTGGACGTTAATTATATTTCATAAACAGTGTCAAATATATGACTCAGCTACAGAAAATGTGACACATGGGTCAAGAAAGGAGTGACTACTAGGACAGTTGGATCAGACCTATAAATGGTCAGCCAGTATCGAGTTCTACTCTTCCAGCTGCATATTTAATGAGAAGGTAAATGACCCTCAAACCCCTACTTCCCAGCCAGGAGTATAGTATGTACCCTTCAAAACAAACCAATGAGGGAAATCTGGAGTCACTGACACTGTGACCTCTTCTGGTCCAGATAACAATAGCGATTTCCTGTGAAGCTCGGGGAGAAAAACAAGCACGCAAAAGAAATCAAAGAATGGAGATGATGGTGTTAGAAAAAAAAATGTACTGAAAAAACGTATTTGTCTGCCCCTTAAAAAAAGACAAAAACTGTGCACAGAGCATTACAAATGTAGTAGTTGAAACTTAAATGTAAACATCATGGATGGTCAGTCCATGCATCCACAGCTAGGTCAATACATTTCGGAGTGGGTACATTACCCCAGCCCAATCCTTCAGCTTTTTACAGAAACAGGCAGTGAGGGCTCACTGTTTCAACTGCTGATTCTCACTTGAAACAACACTCTAAAAATGATCTGGTGGGAAAAATGACTTCATCCCGCAGAGGACAAGCATGCCAGATCATGGTGTTGTTTGCAGGCAAAGATGGAGAGCAGAGCAATGAAGCAGAAGCGGGACCGTTATTCCTTCTCAAAGCACTCCCACAACGCACAATCGCTTTTTAAACCATGAGGACGAATGGTAACTGACAGTCCTATACTTTTAGAGGGAGACTTTTGCCCACAGAGATCATCCGATTTTCCTCATTATACACCGTGTTTAATAAACAGGAGGCCAGAGCAAAGGGTAGCCCCATACAATTAGTGTGGGGCAATAACTGAAAATACACTCTGGGTTCATCACTACAGTGCGCGTGTGAGCCAACGTGTGAGTAAACGTGGAAGGTCACTTGCTGTTAAGGAACTCAAGACAACGTATCACTAAAAGCAATCGAAAGTAACAAAAGACCTTTATCAGTGAAGTTCCTCTGTTTCATTTAAAATCAGGAGGTGTTTTGGCTCAGCAGAAAAATCGGGTAGAAATGAAAAACAAAATGTATGGGATTTCCATCAAGGGGCAGGTGGTACTGAAAAGACGTGGTAAAAAAAAGACCAGTGGGTTGGTTTTGAACCAATGCTGCGGCAGTACACGTGCACCCGAGGCAGCGGTTTACACCACGGGATCACCCTAAGACACAGCATGGATGAGCGTCAGTTTAAGTGGCAGTTGTGATGAGCTATTACAGTACTATGACTTTGTGGCCAATGTCATTGGACCCTTTAAGACAGATTAATGAGGCACAGGACCTACTGTAATCATTCCAGCATTTCAGACACAGCACAAAATGCATACATGCATAGCTCAACAAACCATACAGTTAACAAGTAGGCGACACATGAAATCAGATGATCCACATGCGTACAATCTACAATGCATAAGTTCTGACTGACAAGTGTTATTTTTACTATAATGAATCTGCGTGAAGAGGGAGGTGTCAGTGCAAGTGTGTGTAAACACTGTCAATGAAAGTTAGAGTTCCCATACTGTCTCACTGTGTGGTGACGTGTCAGTGCTTGGAAAATATAATGCATTCAGAAGACTACAGCAGGAGGTACTGTGCTGTATTAGTAGTGGCAGGTGTGTACGTGTGTCAGAGACAACATGCTGTGTGGGTGACCAGAGGAAAACAAGATAAAGGTGTATTGATTGGGAACTCTCATTCTCCTCCTCACCCAATTTCCCCTCTCTTTCTCATTTTCTGGTATCCTAATAACCCCCTTTCTTCTCTAACTAGCCCGTCTCACAGCATAGCTGGCTCTGCCAATGTCACACTGATGATTCGCCAGAGGAGATTGATGAATGGGGAAATATTTCTTTTCACACTCATCTGCTGTGAAAAGGCTTTATTTAAGAGAGTGAATCGATTGATAAGCATTAAATGATTCCTGTCAAAAATATAATTTTGTTTAAGAGGCCATGATTTTATAAATAGAGTATTCCAACTAATCATTCTGAGGTAAATTATGATTTTGTAAAGAAAAACATTGTAAAGACAAAAATGCTTTGGAGAAAGAAGTGTTGATGATGTCATTCAGTATAGACTTTTCAGTTATAATGTTAAAATATCAAAGTAAAACAGTGGAACCAATAAAATATTCACAAAGGAACTAATAGCTTAAACGATCGAAATATCAGCATTTCTTTTAATTAAATAATGTTATTTAAAAAAAGAAAAAAATATTTCAAAATAATATTGCAGACATGATGGATTACTGCTCAAATAATTAATGTGGACTACAGATTAAATATTATCTGGATGTATGCAATTATCATTTCATATGTTTTAACCCTAGGGTTACAAGACTGAATTATGAATTAAATTGTAGTATTGACATAATGCCAATATCCAGATCAAAACTTTCATGATTTTCAGCTCCAAACAAAAAAGTGAATGGGACGCCTGTGGTGCGAGCTGAAGAGCGAGCGAAATATAAATGTAGTCATGTTTGGTTTCAATTCGCTGTGCCTTCATGTTATTCCGATTGTGCTACAAGTCAATCATGAGTACTCACAGTTGGCCATGATTGATAGAGCCATTGGATGTCTTTCAGTGCAGCTCCTATCAGCAGATATATTGATAATTGATTGTACAAGGTGTCAACATTTTTCCTTTTTCTATAAGAAAACAATTCTGAGGGAAATTAGTTCCCGCTTTGCCATAGTCCCTACCATTCCCCTCCACAAGTTTGTTTAAACACCATCCTGGTAGACTGGATATTACAAACAGCCTAACTTTATAATATGCAACACAGTGGCTTGATAACACGATTTGAAGGAATAATGTGTGGAAGTGACCTTACATAGTGACATTGAACCATTCATATTGAGATCTTCCTGCCTGGTGATACGAGTTGACATACAGATTGAGAATACATTCACTAATCGCATCTGGAACACAACAGTGTAACTGGACCAAAGCCACATATAACTAAGTTAATTCTATTGATTTGTGCTTTGCTTGCTGATAAACAAACTGGCTGTGGGAATGTACTTACTGATTATTTTGGCCAGGTAAAGAAGCTAATTATTGATATATGCTGCTGGCATTCTACTGTCAAATATAAAGCCTACTCCTTTTAGATATGGATAACTAGCTACTATTGTCCAAATGGCAATACATTTAATCCTAGCTTATTGAAAACCATGCTTGTGGAAATTAAGTACTGAGATCTGTACCTAGTAATCTACCATAAAATGTATAGCCAACTCTATAATGCAGAAGTATAGCCTATTTTAGATTTGGCTAGTTAAAACACCAGTTGATCTGAGTATCGCTTATTGAAAACCGTGTCTGTGGGAATTACCTACTGAGATCACTCATTAGCAAATCTACTGTAAAATGCATACTATTTTTAGACATGGTTACTTTGCTGTTATTCTGGGAACAAATGGTGGCGTCCTTCATTTAATGACCAGATTTAGTGGAAAGTTGAGAAAACATGAACTGTTATTTCTATTGGCAAATGGGTGTTAATGATATTGTTTTTGTCAAGTAACCGCAGAGGTATAGCCCACTCGTCATATACAAAACACCTGTGCTCACAGTACAGTTTACTATAGTTCCCTATACAAATGGTGAAAGACCATGAATTGGCCTCTCAAAAGGAAATTATCAATGGAAACAGAAAATTTACTGGTAAACGTGTGCTAAGGTTGTTGTTTTTTGGTATGGTATACAGTTGTGCTCAAAAGTTTGCATACCCTTGGAGAATTTGGTAATATATGTACCATTTGTAAAGAAAACATGTGAGTGAGCAGGCAAAACACATCTTTTTTTTTCTTATGGAAAAGAAAGTTGACCTACATTCAACTGTAGGTCATAACAGAATGGCACAATCATAAAATAAAACATGGCAACAAAGAAAAAAATGAACTGACCCTTATTCAAAAGTTTGCATACCCTTAGTTCTTAATACTGTGTATTGCCCCCTTGAGCATCAAATGACAGCGTCTTTTGTCATAGTTGTCTATGAGGCCCCGAATTCTTGCAGATGGTTTGGCTGCCCATTGGTCTTAGCAAAATGGCTCCAGGTCATGCAAAGTCTTTGGTCGTTTTGCATGAACTGCACGTTTGAGATCTCCCCAGAGTGGCTCGATGATATTAAGGTTAGGAGACTGTGATGGCCACTTCAGAACCTTCACGCCTTCACCTTTTTCTGCTGTAACCACTGGAGGGTCAACTTGGCCTTGTGCTTAGGGTCATTGTCGTGCTGGAAAGTCCAAGAGCGTCCCATGCGCAGCTTTCGTACAGAAGAATGCAAATTGTCTGCCGGCATTTTCTGATAACATGCTGCATTCATTTTGCCATCAATTTTCACAAGATTCCCCGTGCCTTTAGAGCTCACACACCCCAAAAACATCAGTGAGCCACCACCATGCTTCACAGTGGGGATGGTATTCTGTTCACTGTAGGCCTTGTTGACCCCTCTCCAAACATAGCGCTTATAGTTTTTTGTTATTGGCGCAGTAAAGGCTTCTTTCTGGCAACTCGACCATGCAGCAAATTTTTCGTCGTATTGTGCTCCTTGAAACAACCACACCGTTTTTTTCCAGAGCAGCCTGTATTTCTCCTGAGGTTACCTGTGGGTTTTTCTTTGTATCCCGAACAATTTTTCTGGCAGTTTTGGCCGAAATCTTTCTTGGTCTACCTGACCTTGGCTTGGTATCAAAAGATCCCCGAATTTTCCACTTCTTAATAAGTGATTGAACAGTACTGACTGGCATTTGCAAGGCTTTGGATATCCTTTTATATCATTTTCAATCTTTATAAAGTTCCATTACCTTGTTACGTAGGTCTTTCGACAGTTCTTTTCTGCTCCCCATGGCTCAGTATCTAGGCTGCGTAGTGCATCCACGTGAGAACTAACAAACTCATTCGCTATTTATACACAGACACTAATTGCAATTTAAAAAGCTACAGGTGCAGAAAATTCACCTTTAATTGCCATTTTCACCTGTGTGTGTCACCTTGTGTGTCTGTAACAAGGCCAAAAATTCAAGGGTATGTAAACTTTTGATAAGGGCCATTTGGGTGATTTCTGTCATCATTATGATTTAAAAAGGAGCCAAACAACTATGTGATAATACAGCTCCGGAAAAAATTAAGAGACCACTGCACCTTTTTCTTGCTTTTCCAAAACAGTCGAACAGGAAGGTTTTGAGTGAGGAACAGAAGGGTTAAAATTAAGAGACCACTGCAAATTGAATGCTTCTGTTCCTCACTCAAAACCTCCCTTTTCAACTTTTTTGGAAAGGAAAGAAAAAGGTGCAGTAGTCTCTTAATTTTTTCCGGAGCTGTAAATGGCTTCATATGATCACCATCCTTAAATAAAAGACAGTGTTTTTGCATAATTAGTTATATTTTCAAAATCAATGCCAAAATTTCACAATTTCTGCCAGGGTATGCAAACTTATGAGCACAACTGTACAAGCAGGTGAAATGCAGAGGTGCATAGGTGCATTACTGGCACCAAGCAAACAAAATGCAAAATAGCAGTTTTCTCAGTTGTGTGCTCTTCTGAGAACTATAATGACGTTAACTAGCTTGCAACGTTTACCTACAGTCATCAGTGCATATACAAATATACACTGCGCAAAAAAATTAAGGGAACTGTTACCTCACACATCGGGTCTTGATGAATGAAATATATTCAAAATACTGTACATTGCGTAATTTGTTGAGAACAAAATGACGTAATAACGGTCAATGGAAACCAAAATCACCAACCAACTGGATTCAAACTCACACCAAAAAACAAAGTAAACAATTGAAATCACAGGCTGTTCCAACTTGTGTGAATTTCATCACAGCCACTCAATGTGACTCAGTAGTGTGTATGGCCCCCATGAGCCTGTATGCACTCCCGACAACATCTGGGCATGCCCCTGATGAGATGGCGGATAGTGTCCAAGGGGATCCCCTTCCAGACCTGGATCAGGGCATCAGTGAGCTCCTGGACAGTCTGTGGGGTTACTCGGCAGCATTGGATGCACCGATACATAACGTCCCAGAGGTTTTCAATTGGATCCAGGTGGGGAATGTGAGGGCCAGTCATTGGCATTAACGCCTTCGTCATCCAGGAACTGCCTACACACTCTGGCCAGGGCATTGTCCTGCACCAGTAGGAACCCAGGGCTCACTGCACCTGTGTATGATCTGACGATGGGTTGCAGGATTTCATCCCGGTACCTAACAGCAGTTTGACCCACCGCCAAACCAGTCATGCTGGATGATGTTGCAGGCAGCATAATGTTCACCACGGCATCTCCAGACTCACGTCCGTCACATGCTCAGTGTGAACCTGCTCTCATCTGTGTTGAGACCCGGATGCCAATGGCGGACCTGCCAATTCTGGTGTTCTCTGGCAAATGCCAATCGAGCTGCACGGTGCAAGGCTGTGAGCACAGGTCCCACTAGAGGACGTTAGGCCCTCATGCCACCCTCATGGAGTCTGTTTCTGACAATTTGGTCAAAAACATGCACACCTGTAACCCGCTGGAGGTCCTTTTGTAGGGCTCTGGCAGTGCTCCTCCTGTTCATCCTCACACAAAGGAGCAGATACCGGTCCTGCTGCTGGGTTGATGCCCTTCTACGGCCCTGTCCAGCTCTCCTTGAGTAACTGTCTCCTGGTATCTCCATGTTGTTGAGACTGCACTGGGAGACACAGCAAACCTTGCGACAGCCCGTATGGAAGTCCCATCCTGGAGAAGCTGGACTACCTTTGCAACCGGAATGGGCTGCAGGTACTGCCTCAAGCTACCAGTAGTGACAAGGACACTATCAAAACGCAAAACTTGAGAAGAATCAGTCAGGAAGGATAAGGAGAGAGCAATTGTCTGTGGCCACCACCTGCAAAACCATTCCCTTTTAGAGGGTTGTCTTGCTGTTGTCTCTCCAGTGCACCTGTTGTCACTTTCATTTGCACCAAAACAGATGACATTGATTCACAATCGCTTATGCTTCCTAACTGGACAGATTGATATCCCTGAAGTTTAATTGACTTGGTGTTATACTGTGATGACTATGTGATCCATTACATTTTTTGAGCAGAGTATACAATCTGCCAATATTTCTGACACATTTGTGTTTTTGTATTTTGTCATAAAAATGTATATAAATATAAACAATGCTGCAGCTGACGTTCATAATATCTATGATAATGATAAAGTTCTTCTTCTGTTGTAGTTCCTTGCAACCACAAAAGTCACAATGAATACTGCGAACGAAACACCTGTATACCGCCAATACACACTTCATTTCCCAGACCTCCCAAGTACGCTAATAGAACTTCCAATAAGGTTGGTACATACTTTACATTTTGCCTTGTTAGGTTCAGAATTGCACTTGAAAATTGACAGTTGACTTCTGTACTTGTTATATGCTCAAGAAGGAACACAAGTATGAATTATGAAACATAGCCCTTCTGTTTTTACGGTTCACAAAACATAATTGTAATATTTGGCCAAGCAAAATTAATGGAGTTCTATGGGAACAGCTAGCATGCTAGCTGGTAAAGGGGTTTTATTACTCAAACCATTCATTTTAAGACATGTGCCAGCATGCATAGATTGTGAGTAAGTGTGTGTGTGTGTGTGTGTGTGTGTGTGTGTGTGTGGAGTGAGCTTAACATTGAGATGGAGAGTTTATATCTCCCATGTCAAACAAGCAATGTTTCTCAATGAGGGGCAGTACACATGGATGGGCCTCCACAAACTAACAAACGCATAACCTTTCATCTAATTAACACATTTAATACGCACACATGCACAATAAGCACACAGATTTAGATGAATGCATAAGATGATGCATTGTTCTGAATTATTATTGCTGTAATATGGGAACAAATAGCTCTTCATAAAAAAAACTGTTCATATTGAAGGATAGAATGTGAGACAAATGCTGATAGAGAATTAAAAGATAACACTCTATAAAATCTCTATAAAGAAATTTGAATGAATGAGAAAAGACGGTAAAATGATAAAAAACAAAATGACAGCTGATGTGGAGAAAGACCTGAATAGTGAGAGTGAAGAAATAAACAACGATGAAGTGTCAAAACAAGAAGTAGGAAAAAGGGCGAATAAATGGTGACGAGCAAAGGAAGAGTAGTATGAAGGAATGCACTGATAGTGTACCTGACGTGAGGGAGGAAATCAACCAAAAGGATGATGAGGAAGAGAATGAAAAAAATAAAGCTGACCTCCAGACTGACTGGGAGACAGACGAGTGAAGAAAAACAGACAGATACTGATGAGAATAAGGGATATGAAACCAATGAAGAAGAGAGACAAGAAAAGGGAAATGACAAAGAGCAGGATGACATTCAGACTGAGGAGGAATGAGATTTCAGGGAGGGAAAAACCTGACAATGCAACAGCCCAATGTGATGTTCAGGTAAGACAATTTGGGACTCCAAACTCACAATGTGGAGATAGCACAGGAGACCATAACGGGGGATCAAACACCAAATTAAACATCAAATGTGAGTCAACAGCATGATCTTATTTTAATATCAGGTACTAATAAAAGAAAGTATACCCAAACACACTTCTACGTAATCTGGCTAGTATCAGTTATGATCCTTGACTTTATTCTGAAAAGGCTGTAATGATGTGCCACAAGAAACGTGGATAATGAAGATGCTGTGCCCTGAGACTTTAAGGTGGCACTCTACACTGGTTGGATATTCCCATTTCAAATTAAAAAATAAAATTCACTGTATTTTGTTTTATAATGAAACGCACTTACCACACTAATGTGTCACTCATCAGCTTCCTGTTTAAGAACAGTGACCCAACTGTAAACATTTCCACATTGTATTGATTTACAAAATGAAATCAAACTGGATTTAATCAGTTAAGTTTTTTCCACCGCTAAACACAAAAAAGAAAAATTCAAAGTGAAAAATTAAATCAGCAAATTGTTTTGAATTAATTACAAATATAAAACTGTTGAAAATAGTGGATTGCTATGACACACCTGAATGAGCTGTGGAGCAACCGACTGTCTTATAAGTCAAATAACCAGTTCAATGGAGTCCATCTGTGTGCAATTAAGTTGTTTCGCATGATTCCAGGTTAAATACACCTGTCTCCGAGTGATCACACAGTCGGTTATAACAATTTCTTACCAAAACTACATCATGAGGATGAGGGAATATTTATCTGGAATAAGGTGGTTCTTTTATATATGATACAAAAAGCATCTCCCCTTCGACAATCACCATTGACAATCACCTGAACATTAAAGTCAATTACTAAGTAAAACAGATAGCTACAATGCAAATTTGTCTAGAACAGTTCGTCTTCAAAAGTCGGAGCATCCAGGCAGGAAGGGCAACAATCAGGAAGGTCACCACAAAGAAAGGCCACTTTAAAGGAGTTCTTCCTCAGCTGATCTGGGAGACACTGTGCATACTGCAACCATAGGCTGGGTGCTTCCCAAAATTGGCCTTTATGGGAGGATGGCAAAAAGAAAGCCATAGTTGAAATAAACAACATTATGGAGACAATTAGACCTACTAGATGTTTCAGTGGTCTGGTGAGACCAAAAAAGAGCTTTTAGCCCTCAACACCATCCTTATTGTGAATTATGGAGGGGGCAGCATCATGCTATGGGTATGATTCACTGTGTCCGGGTCTGGAAAGCTTGCAAAGAACATAGAAATCATGGAAGAAAACTTGCTGAAGACCGCAAGAGGCCTGGGACTTGGGTGAAGATTCATCTTCCAGCAGGATAATGACCCCAAACATATAGCCAAAGTCACACTGGAGTGGCTTAAAAATAAAAATGCATCAGTGTGGCCTAGCCAATGCCCAGATCTCAATCCAATTAACAAGTGGAAAGAGTTGAAAATTTCTGTTCATAAAAGGTACCCATCCAACTTGATAGACCATTGCACAGAAGGGACAAAAATCACTGTGTCTGGTAGAAACTCATCCAAATAGACACCATGGATGTAACTGCTGGCAAAAGTGCCGGCACCAAATTTTGACTAAAATGGGTGAATACTTGAAATCAATAATTTCTGTTTACTTTTCACTTAGATCAAACTCAAACAAAATGATTATGTTGTAACATAATAAAATGTGGTACAGTATAGTCCAATGGGGTGAACATTTTTGAGAGCCAATGTATGCAACACAACACTTAAATAACCCTGAAGCTTCTTGAAACCACTTGCAGCGGTCTGATGAAGAAAAGATGTAACTAATTGGCCACAATCACCAAAAGCTACGACTGGAGAAGAAATGTATTGTAAGTAGTATTTAATGAAAAGAACACCATGCCAACTGTTAAGCATGGGGGTGGATCTATTAGGCTTTGGAGTTCCATGGCAATCAGTGTCAAAGTCAATATTGTGTAGGGTAGAGGGAAAAATGTATTTCACTAAGGCCGGACAAAACTCTTTCACTGGTTGACAGATTTTTTTCCCCCGGAAAGGGAGGCGAGTGAGTGTAAAATAAAACAAGAAACCAGGCAAGCCTAGGTCAGCCGGCCTGCAATAGAAAGTGTTGCTATTTCGAGATTCGAACCCAGGTCGCCCACGTGAAAGGCTGTGTTGTTAACCACTGCAACATGGAGCTGTACATTTGCAGGTTGTCAGCATAGCCTCGTCTATACTGACACCCGGTATCTGTATATCCTGAACAAATCTTCTTTTGCCACTGGCTGTTTTAATAGTTAATTTGCCATTCGTGAATGACATTGATACAGTTAAACTGACTAACGTTTCTTACTAAGTTTACCTCCACCACAAATAGCGTCTATGTATGCCGTTTGTATGGAGTTAGATATCTGCCAAAAAGGTGAAGCGTACGTATTGTTGGGATTGTAAGAAAATCCATACGTAAATTGGTATGATCGTAAAAAAGTAATACGTAAAACATGAAACGTAAGCGTGAAATTAGATCTGTGTACGTACAAACACCCTGTTACGAAAAAATATGATAATATTTTTTGCTTTTACAAATCTAGTTTTACAATTCTAAAATACAGCATCACGTTCTGGAGTTTTGGCAGTTTCATCTCATCCTCCCAAAAAACGTAACCGAAACTTTCCGGGATGAGTGCTAATATAACAAGCAGAGGCAGTGTGAATAACAGGAAATCAGGGAACCTGGAAATAGGTATCCTGCAAGATTTCTATTTAAAAGTCTCTTTCTTCATACATGCATAGTGAATGCTGATTTTCATGTGCAACTGCTCTTTGTTTGTGCATACGTTTCATGTGTAAATCACATAAACATATAGAAATGTTATTATTGTGTAGGCCTACACACTTGTTGTGGTCCCAAATACTCAAGCAGCGTTGCTTTATGGGTCTTCGATTTTCCCCCCCTGGGTTGTTGCTGTACAATGAGAGTTTGTTAAAATACTAAATAACTAAAACGAAATGTTAAGCAATTACTACAGACATTCCAGGTCACATACAGCCATCATAAATAGTATGGACAGAACACAGCTGTGAAATAGCACATGTCAGACCGTAATATTTAAAGAATATTTTGACCTAAATCACTTCATTAAATTTTGTAGCTCAGAAGGATATTCTATGCAAGGGTATAGTGTGTCTTTGTCATTTTCACACATGTATTTTACCTAACGCCTAAATGCTTGATAGCCTACTGGTGTAATGTCGTTATGCAGCCTTGAAAACCAACTGTGGACTTTTATTTTGAACATGAAATCCGGAATGGCAACGCTATGGTTGAACACTGGGCTAGCGTTCCAAATTATTGTTGCTAGCTTCACAATTTCGAATAGCTATGTTCGGTTCATATCTTTGCAGATGCCAGATTACTGACAAAAGTTTGTATGTAGAAAAACGATTTGTAGACAAATAAATGGAGACCTTAAGTAAGAATTTAACATGTGAAACGATGTAAAAGGGTGTTTGTACGTTCACATGTCTAATTTCACGCTTACATTTCATGTTTTACGTCTGACCTTTTTTACGATCATACCAATTTACGAATGTATTTTCTTACGATCCCAACAATACATACGCTTAACCTTTTGGCAGATATCCAACTCCATACGTTTGCCACTGGCCGTTTTAACAGTGTATTAAGCAAGTAATAAGCTTTACCGGTATCTACTGACTTACTGGAATAGTCATAAGAATTGAGCAATTGCTAGCGAGTCTACCAAAGCCATTTCATTTCATGGCATAAGAATTTTTTTCTTTCATGGCAAAACAACATACTTTTTTCTTTCATTTGTGAAAAACATTTATACAGTAACTATCAATAAAAGCGACGATAACTAACTTTTTCATCAAGTGAAAAGACGAGAGAATCGTGGAATCTACCAGAAATAATTAATAAATGTCTTTGCACTCAATAGATTCAAACTTATGTCTTCCACATGAGAGACACTGTCTTTAACCACTACGCCACGGCATTACACGTTTCAGCAGTCGCTAGACTCCATTGAGGATTGTGTTAAACTGACTAACTTTTCTTATTAAGTTTACCTCCACCATAGCGTCTATGAACTGTATTGCTTTTGCCACTGGCCGTTTTAACAGCTTATTAGCCAGTAATAGGCTTACTAGTATCCACTAACTTCCTAGGAATAATCATAAGAATTGAGCAATTGCTAGCGAGACTGAAGATTAACTTTTCCATGCCAGAAACAGTCGCAATATTACCGTATACAGTTTCAGTTAAGGCTTACTATAACGTAACTACTGTATGTTAAGCCAGCAAATGTGTTTGTCTCTCCTGACCTAAAATGCATGCATGGATGCGTACTTCGAAAATCCACCAGAAACAGTCGCAATATAACCGTAAACGGTTTTATTTCAGGCTTACTATAATGTAGATACTAATGGTTTTAACCAGCAAAGTTTTTGTTATTACGGAATAATTCATAATGCGTACATCGCTTCGCCTGCGAGGAGATACGAACTCGGGACCTATAGTTCACAAGTCCGCTTCTCTAACCACTACACTATTTAACAAGGGGTAGTCAGTCAGTCAGTCAGTCACTCACTCAGTAAGAGACATTCGCTCTTCTTAGCCGGCTCCACTTACGCGGCCCGGCAAAAATAAAAATTGTTTTCAATATTTTGAAATATTCAAAACATGAATACTGGAGGAATAAAGGAGAACTTTACTACATTGTCCTGGACACTTGTAGGCAAAATGTATTCTTCAAAAGTTATATCACGCAATGCGAAAACCTACACTAGGGAATCCTTCCTGATTTTTTTTTTAAAGAATACAGATGATATTTTAATGTTGTGATAATCATGAGAACTATAATTTGTGACAGTTTCTTTATTATGAAAATACTGTCTCTAATATCAAGAACAGCTTCACAAGACATCATACTGACTGGCTGTCAACAAACAATGCCAATTGAACATGTACAGTAGAATTGTCTGGAAATAAGAAATGATGGCATATACAGCAGAGGCAATAGCATAATCACTTGCTAATTTCAACTGTTCAATAGCACAGTCTGTTTTGTCCTTAATTTGTTTTTGTTCTGGTCTCAATGGTGTTAATTTATTTTTTAGATGGAATGGAGCACTTGTAATTAACTGCTTTCCTTCTTGCTTACACACTGGGCACATGGACCAGATGTGTTGGAATGGCTGTTTGAGCATCACCATCTCTTCCCCTTCAATGTCATCTGGACATCCACAAACAAATGGACACACTGGGAATTACACTGTCTCCACAGGTTAGCCCCTTGAAAGCCACTATCTGCTTGTGGTATGGGCTGTCTTCTTGGAACTGCTCTGAACCACATGTAAAAATGTTGTCATCCCGAATTAGTTGGACCACATTCTGTTCTTCTCTAGACAGCTTGCTTTTGGCATACAAGCATCTTGGTTTATTACATTCAAATCATTTCATGTTTGCTCTCACCTTTGCACTGCCCATGACAGCACACCTCTTCACATTTTCCATGTCTGGTGTCAGAGAAGGCCTATCCTTGTCAGTGGCGTCCAAGTTGTAAAGATCATAAAATTTCTGGTACACGTCTGTTGGCTGTCAATGTTGGATCAGGCACAAACCTTAATTTCTTGAATTTTTCTTCTGGCAAGCATTATGTGTTCATTAAGCAGTACCAGCATTGATCTTGACTCTTGCATTTGTTGATCTGTACCATGTAATGTGACATCTTGAAATGTTTGTCCTGGAATTGCTCGTACCATTCCTTGTCAAGGCCTTTTCTGCTCAGGAAATACATCAAGTCAACTTCTGCATCAAGCTGCAACAGGATGCATACTCTTTTCAAAAGCCTCTTTCAGTTCTGGTTGGTTAGTAGTTGTTTCACATAGGCTTATCATTGTGCTTCATATATTCATACACTTCTCATTTGATTCTTCCATCTTCTCCCTAGCCAGGTGCTACACACAGTACACTGAAGCCCCACATTTATAAGGGAATGAACTCTCGGCAGGGTGGGCCCAACTTTCACCTGGTGCTGTTCTACTGGCAATAAGCATGTCAAGATCCAGTTGAACAAACAGGAGTGTGTGGCACGCTTGAACAGAGGCATATGTGGTTCTGTTGTCGGGCCCACCATCAGATTGAATGATCAAGATTGACTTGTTGAAAGAGACTTCATCTTCACTGTAGTTCTCTCCTGTGAGGATGCTGAGATTTTCAACTGTGACTGGGAGCTGGATGGCTCGAAAACCTTGTACTTAACTTACATTGACTTCTCCATCATTGAATGAACTAGATGGAGATGCTTGGATGTTTAGAATCAACATGACAGGTGGTACAAGTCCACTGAGGGGGAAATCATGGTCAGCAGCAGCTAGTACTGACAATGTTTCCCTCTTATTGTAATCAGAGCGGTGCTCCATCACTAAATTCTGATGCGGCGCCACAGAAAAATTGAATATTTTTATAAAAAACGTTTTACCAAGGTGCACGCAACAGCATACCATCACACAAACATCAGAGCCAAGCAATAAGATACTGCGCCCGACGTTCAGCGTATGAAGCTGGCGAGTGATGTCGGAGAAACGTAACTGGCTGCGTCTGTGCACACGCACGTATGTGTGGAACTGTCAGTACGTGGCTGTCACATAGATATAATGCAGGTAGCCAAAGTCTGAGAGACATCGTCAGAGAGACAGCATAATTTTTGCCTTATTAAGGAAATACTATTCTGCGTCACAGTGAATGTATTGTACGAAGTACTCAGAAGTGTGTGAAGGTGAAAATATAATGTGAAATCATGGGGCACTGTGTGCTATGTCCAGCAAAACTATATTTCCTACCCCTTCTTTAACATCCAATGCAACACACTGTAATATACTGAACATGGAAAAAATATTGCATCATTAGCTAGTTGCTTTTATGAGTCTTTTTTTTTTACCGTTTTAGAGAATGGTTAATTGAGGGGCAGGATCTAAATAATGTTAAAAAAAAGAAAGTTGACAAGCAAGAGAGACTGGTGTACAGGGAGGACGTTTTTGAGCATTTGTAATACATTAAAAACACCATAACAGCATTTAACTCATTCACCCTTTTGTGTCGTTGATGTCGACGCGCACTTTGGCAGTTTGTGCACATGACAGAAGCTTTAGATGACAGAAGCTTGCCAGGTCCACATGAATGCCATCGAAGGATACCTTCCACTTAAATGTCAGAGTACCCAGGTAGTTACCACAGGCATACATAGTGAACGTTTTAAGTTGTCAATCCATTCCCTTCTCTGGAATCAATCTTCAGCAGCTAAGTCCAATAGAAAGAGGGGTTGGTATTGAGGCATTTTCTTCAAAGCTTATAACAAAGTTCTGTACTGGGGGCTGACCGGCCGGCATAATGCACTAACACTGTGCATATGGGAGTGGGCTGTTGCTGACATACGGTGATTGCTTAACTCCCCGTCTACAAGTGACATGCATAAGTAGCTATGTTAGACGCATCACATCTTGTCTGAGATCTAATGTCAACTAGAAAGAAGGAACAAAGATACAAGGAGTTTTAGTTGAGAGATTTAAAAGCTTAGACTTACAGGCAGTTACAATTTAGAGGTTTTAAAGCTTGCACTTACTTTTGGAAATATGTAAAACACTTCCTGAATAAATGGTGCCATTTTAAAATATCAAACACAGCATGTTTGATATAAATCTACAATGAGTCCTAGTTTGCCATAAACTTAATTGATATAGAAAATGTCCACTAATTAAAATACTTGTGAAGTGATTCCAGTGTGCCCAGGGCAGGGATATTGAGATAGAGAGCTGTCTGCAATGATCCTGAATGTAAACTTGACTTAGTTTTGGTGCAGTGTCATATTTACTAGTATTTGTTATATTATTCAAGGCCTAATTACAGGAATCTGTCTGATATGGCTAAGCATCTATCTCTGAACTTCAATAGATGGGGGTCCATATACACATTGGGAAATGAATAGCCAGCCTATATGGATGTGAAAATTAGGATAAATATTTCAGTCTTATTATCATATTATCACTGTTAAATGCATTAACATTAATGAACATTATTAACATAGGATGTATAATTGAACGCAATATCCTATCATATTCAAACATTGTTGACAAAAAAGTAATGTATGAATGTATAATCAGTTCATTAACCTACTTAAGTGTAAAGCTTTACTAGGCTTTAACAAAATAATAAAATAAGAATATAAATGACTATCATAGAGTAAACTTTCTAAGAAAAATATGCTATTGTTAATAAAG
The DNA here is from genome assembly GCA_016801175.1 of Esox masquinongy. Taxonomy (NCBI): domain Eukaryota; kingdom Metazoa; phylum Chordata; class Actinopteri; order Esociformes; family Esocidae; genus Esox; species Esox masquinongy. The sequence continues at coordinate 64,551 of JACXGI010001117.1, forward strand.
GCTAATCATTCAAATTAGGTCTATCAAATAAATGTAGCACTGGAGAAAGTGCAATTCAATTCTGTAACTGAATGTGATGTATAGGGTAATAGAGTAGACAATTTAACATTTATTATTTTCTAATTTAAGAATGATGATGGAATCAAATTAAATGTTAATGTCTAATAATTAGTTTATTACCGGAATGCAGCCTATAGCCATTAAACACATATTGACTCAAGATTAAGGCTCTCAGACGAGGCCTTGTACAAAGAGGGTAAGTCAAGATAGGTCTGCAAAATTAATGCAGCACTGGAAACAGTACATCAGCACAGACATACAGTATATCCTATCATCATCCAAATGAAAAAATATTGTCTATAACATGTGCAATTACAAGCATCAATCCATACAGAGCAAGCTTGACTAAATTCGAGGCCTGTAAATTTGCTGCCTAATCCGGCTTCCACGAAAAGACCCCACCCCGGAGACCGTCTATCACAACAATGCGCTTTGCCGCAGCTACTGAAGCAAATATGTTGACAAACGTCACCTTGTCCTCATAAGATTTAAGCAGTTATCAAAACTCGAAGCCGAGATAAGACAAAACGGACCATAGACCTTTCTGAAGCAATTCTAAAATTCCTTATGTAATAAATGACTGGTGGAATGCAACAAGAACACATTTTGCCACGTTTAATCGGGATTATGACATGTAGACAATTTCAGCCTACACCATGAGTAGGTTAGGTACATGTAGAGTAGATTAGGAAATCTTACATGACCAGGTGCACTGACAAAAATCTAGTGCAGTACTTTCTCTTGAACACTGATGACCTTGGGAAAAGTTGCAGGGAAGTGATGAAAAGTGTGCCTAATTGAAAGCAGAAAATAAGAGTAGCTTGTGACATTTCATTTTTAAAAGAAGCTCTTGTGTCTGAAAAGGTTGGAATACCACAATAAGTAATTAAAATTAAGTAGCACTTACCAGAATAAGTGCTACTTAATCAAGGGGGTTCTGAATGTAGCTACACATAACACCAAGTTACTTATTGCATCTGTCTGATGACTGCTGGTGAATTTAACCTCAATGTGTCCTGCAAACAAGAGGACCTTGGTGACTAAGAATATTTTTGATTTGGGTAACAAATGATACAATTATGCAACCATATGCCAGTAGGGCCTCTCCACTGATTAGGATGATCACTTAGGCAAAGGATCAAAGCTTTGCAGCTTCCATCAGGCAGAAAGACTGAGTTATACACTCCAAAGAAGGGTAGAGAAAGAGAAGGCTAGAGACAGTAAGAAATGAGGAAGCGATATGGCTTGAAGCGTTTTAAATATTCACCATTATTATTGCTGGCAGGGAAATGAAGGGGAAGAAAACATAACACATTCGCAGGAGGCACTGCAATGAACCTACAAACCCAATATTTTGTCTGTTGAAGGTGGACACAGGTAGACTATTAGAATGAGAGACAGAGAGAGAAGGTCAAACTGCATTGTTAATTTAGGGCATGACAAGGCAGAAATAGCCGGTGACAAAACCTTCTGGCATTAACGTAGTGACAGGGCACTGCCTCACTATTTTGCAATTAAGAAAAATAATTGGATTAAAGGTGTGCACACGGTAACTGATGTGTTTTACCATCTGACATTGCTAAGCAACAGTATATCTGTGACCTTTCACCTTCAACTGCCGGGCGACCTCTACGTGGTTGTCATAGACCAAGATGTTGACTGTTAGGTCTTCTATGTTCTTGGACAATGTGGGACTTCCTTCAAGAGTGTTGGGCTCAACAAACACATCCAGCATAGGATAAGCACACTTAGTACCATCCCAAACCTGGAGAAAAAAAAAGGAATAATGTGACAATTTTCAACACATGCACCAAAGAGGGAGGGAAAAAGAATGGGAAAAAGATTGAATGAACAACAAAACAAGTCAAACTTAAGTTGTCAACCAAAATACACACCTCCATGGGTAAAACTGGAAAGAACTGAAAGAGCTGAAAAGTGGGAACAAACAAGAGGGGGCAGTAGAAAATGGCCTCTAGACACGAGTAATCTTTACTGCAAATGTCATGTTGTCATCGCCACACAGTAAGGTCATGGTCCCTGTTGTTTATGACAACGCGTCATTACCCAGAATAAGGCGCTTATGTAAACATATGCCTTCAAGTATAAAATTGAGCACATTAGCATCCCAATAAGGACCCGTTCCCAGAGGGTTGACAGAACTACTACCTCATAATGACTATGTTATTTGGCAGAAAGTGTCAACACTGACAAGAGCATTATTATCCTAAGCCTGTGTCTTTTTACGTTGTCATATCTTTTGAACTGTATAAGGGAGATGAAGGGCTTGCAAATCTCGATCACCAAAGACTGAAAAAAAAGCCCATCCTTGCCATTTTAGATGAAAACTGTTAAGAGATGCTTTATCATATGCCTTTGCTACATGTTTGAAACATTTCAGACCCTGTACACAAAGCCAGTAAACAAAATAGAGTTTCAACAGATTCCTGCCTCAATACAACAGGGGTAAAAGGCCCGTACTGACTCGTACCTTCATTAGCGTGCAACTGCTGTCCACAGGGGCTTTAGCCAGCAATTGGCAGGTCAGGTCAAAGTAAGCTTTGGGCTGTACAGACGAGAGGGGTACACTTGGCTCAGCAGGGACCAGTGACTGGTTGGCAGCCCACACACGAAGGGCCTCAACAGTATGCTGGTCTTCCTCACCAAAGCTGAAGGACTTGCTGCAGGTGCGAGGGACCACAGGACTGCCCACTGTTCCATCAAAGGTGACCACAGAGAAACCATGGCTGGTCAAAAGGCTGATGGCTCCATTAAAAAGTTGACCCTGAAAGAAAGATGGAGCAGTGTGAACAAGTAACTTCTTACTCTTCCTGGACGATGTCAAAACATCCCATTTTACACCTACTGTATCACTGTCATACAGGGTTGTCCGTTCTAAGCACTAGTCAATCTGCAGTTACTGTTTACCTTGACTCTATGAAGGCGTATGATGTCTCCAATTTTGAAGATCTTGGGGTGTTCCTCAAGCTTGTCAGAAAATATGGTACAGCCCACTTTACTGTTTGATTGGTCTGTAATCTTCAGTGTGGAGCAGTAATCTATTTGGGATAAAAGCCAGGACAACTGTCAAATCATATTTCAACTATGGTCTGCCCAACATGAGAAATGCCATAGTGTGCACATTACAATGCTAAGCAATTTGATTTGGGACATCCCAAATACTTTGACCAAGGCAATGTCAATTCTCACCATGTACATTTTCACAATAGAAGCCCACCTAACTGGTTCATGAATATCACCAAAAGTACAGATTTATTCTGGAGCCCAGAGAAGCAAACCTGATTCAGCTAGGCATCAAATCATTGCCTACTTGAATAAAATGCTTTCATTAAGGTCTACAACAGTGGGATTTGTTTGGGGAAGGACTAGAATGCTGAAAACCCTTATTGGAATGCTGGAAAGGTTTCTCAAATGCTGCATAGTGCAAAGCAGCACTCTTCATTCCCCAAAGTAAGAAATCCATTTTAAATGCATATTTCCCTTTCAAGGTGATTCCATGTGGATCTAGTTACAGGGGATCCAATGCAATGAA